>CAJNDS010002434.1:257500-282500 GCA_905221605.1 Symbiodinium natans
TCATGAACAGGCTTTTATGGGTTTCCAGCTTCGTATTGTTTCAATTGATTCGCTTGGGCCACACTTCCGGGGCTCGTATGGAACGACTTCGGATCCTTTTCCAGATTCACCATGTTCCAGAGGATTATCCATGGGAGTACTTCACCTCCCAGTTCAGTGTTTATGTTCGTATTTCATGGATGTTTCACGAGTTCTACGTTGGGTCGACACATTCTTCTATGCCCTCTCGCGAGTACACTCGCACACGTAAATTTCTCCAGCTACATCGGGGCCAACTTGCGTATTATGAGCCTGCTCTACTCTGGTGGCACCATCATCAGAATTTTTGGTTATTTTTTCCTATTGTGATCATGTCTTGTGGTTCTATTGTGGAAGCGTTATCCAAAGAAAGTTCCTTGATGGACATTTGGCAGCCCAAACTCAACGCCCCTTGGGTTGGCAAGCTTTTGAAGAAGGTTCGATTGTGGAAGGATGAATTTGTGCCCAACACAGTTGCGGCGGGTGTTTTCAGACAGGGCCGACGACTTTGGAAGAAGGCTCGTCGACGACTATTTCCTACATCGATTACTTGGCACGAATCACTGTTTGAACAGACTCATTCATCCTTTACTCTGCTGTACCATTTGGGAGCCAATGGCCTTGCTAAGTTCCATGCCAACAGGGAGCTTAGGTCCGTTCGGTTTGACCGGATTCAGATCTTCACATTGTATAAGCAAACCCGTTTGCTTTCCGAACCTTGGAGAACTAGAGCCTATGCACAGTGGCGTTCTATTCTGCGGTTTCGTGACCTTCCAATTCCTGTCTCGCAGAGAACGATTGGCTTCTTTCACCTCAACGTTCCTCAATACTGGTCATTGTTACCCGAATGGCTTCGCAACTACGTACACACCTATTCCTCACATGCACCGGATTTGCATTTGCCGGGGTGGCATCCTCGCGAACTACGCTCTCGCCCCTTGGCAGGATCTCTCTGCAATTGGAAAGGGTGGCTAAAACAGTGGACTCCTGGCTTTCGGAGTGGTTGCATTTGTAGCGCTTGGCTTGAATTTGTACCGGGAGGTGATATTTCAGGACATGTTGCTTGTGAAGCCCGTTTCATTTGTGATCTACCCATTGCTGGTGCTAACATGGACGATCAATTGTTTCCATCGATGCTTGTTTATTTTTCCCAGGTGAAGCGACAATTCTTGTCTTGGCGAGCGGGCACTTCCCTTCCCTGGGGTCCATTCTTGGATTTTCTGGAACAGCTTTGGGAGGTTCATGAGCATGGCTCACAGGTACACTGGGATTCAGCTCAGTGCAAGATTTTTCGGGGTCGCACACGAGGTTTCGTGATTACACCTGTGGATCACTTCCCGAAGACCGCCTTTGCTTTATGTCCCCAGTTGTATATGGAGCTGTTGGATAAGACCTTCATCATTTCTTCTATTTTCGTCATTGCACACGATGACCCACTGCAGTTTGAAACGGACCTTCGACGTCGTCTACTGCAGGCAGTCCATAAGTCCTACCATTGGGGTATTCAGCATCGGCTCCCATACGCTTACATCTTGCCCAAACCATCGAGATCCTTCCTCAAGGCACGACCGATCATTTCCTATTACCAGACGTTGACCTCTAAGCTGTGTTTCTTCTTGGGAGTGATTCTGTATCACCTGTTGGAAAAGGTTTTTCATGATGGAATTGGACATGATTCTGCGGTAGTTATGGTTCGCAAACTGTGGAGTGCCTTCCGGAGTCAATGGGAGGAGGACTGCGACTTGGTCAATCAAGACCTCACTGGTTTCTTTACGAGCATCCCCGCTTCCCGTTTTGAGGGTGCACTTTCAATCCTCTTCCACTTGTACCAGGAATTGTATGGTCTTCAGGAATCTACGTCCTTTTCAGTGTACACTTCTAAGCAACCGGACAGACCCCGAGTCTTCCGTGGCCAGTGGCGAACACGTGCTAATCGACATTACAAGACCTTTTTGGCTGCTGACATTTCCCCCTTAGTGTTGCTTTTGGTTGCCAACTCATTCTTTACCATTAACAATCTGGTACTACGACAACAAGAAGGGTCCCCGATGGGCAGCCCTATCTCCCCACCTTTATGCTCCCTGGTGGCAATGTTGGAAGAATATTTTGCCTTTCGAGCTTGGGACATTTCTATGGCAAGCATTCGTCAATTGGGCGTGGTTTGGGTTGATCGCTATGTGGACAATCGAGTGGCTTTACTTACTGCTGGAGCTCGATGCCATCCTGTGGTCCGGGCACTTTTTCAGTTGGACTTTTATGTTCCCCCTGTCATGTTGGAAGAGGTGCCCAATTCGGATGTTGTGGGGTATTCAGTGGATGTGAACGCTAAGTCGTGCCAGTTTCTGCTGCCAACCACACTTTCTAGGATACGTTCCCCGAGTTCTGCTTCTTCATTGCGTAGATCGTTGCAGTCCCTAGAGACTAGGTTGATACTACTAGCCCGGGGCACCAGACCTCGTTCCCGCATCCCAGAGTTGATGCATTTGTTGCTTGATCTGTATAGACAGAAAGGCTTCACCTCGGCCCAGTTAGCCCCGTTTGTTTCGAAATTTCAGATTCGCTTCGGCCTCAGAGAAAAATAACCGAAAGGACGATACAGGAAGTTGGAGCTGTTACTGGCCATTCATGTCACCCGTTGGGTCCTGAAGGATCACACTCGCACTTGAGTATTGCAACAGTGACCTCGTAGCACCTGGGCTCTGACCTCCGGTTTCACGGGGGATTTTTCAGGGTTTTGTTTTCATTTCGTCAATTTGTCCTTCTCACTTCTTTCACCTGTCATTGGGTCTGACACTCTTCCGTTTCATAGGTCTACACTCTTAGGTGATCCAGTCTTAAAGGTTTTCAATCCTTATCGTATTGGAGTCCAGCACGTTTTCACCCTTTGTACAATATGCCGATGGATTCGGTAGCTAAGAGCCGTGCCCTTCGACCATCTTGGGTGGTGGAAGAAGACACTGATGTGCCTGCATCTGTGCCTGCCCCCTTGGCTGCAAATATGTCGACTGGCGCGAGTGGTGGGGGACCTATGGTGGGGGCCGACGATGCGAATCTTGTGCCTTCGGGCACCCCCGTGCCTCTTGTGCCTTCGGGCACCTCCGTGCCTCATTCGGCAATTAGTACGCCACTTGGTGGCGAAATTGGTGGTGGTGAGATGAGTACCATCCCGATGGGTGGAGCAACTGGACCTGCAGCTTCGGTTGAGGTTCAAATGGGACCACTACAGGCTCGTTTTCATTTTGCCAATATGCAGAATTTCTCATCCTTCTTTTGGCAATTGGTTCCAGCCTTTTCGGGGTTACAGGCAGGCAATGTGCTTATGAACCCCGGGGGTCCGTACATGACCCATGCTCAACCAACGGCAATTACTGGAGCTTCGTCTAGCATGGTTCCACATCAGACCCAACCTCCGTTGCAGATGGTTTCGTCTTCAGTTCCACAGTCGATTCCGGACCCTAGGGTGCAATGGTTTCCTCCCAGAATCCATGCGTTCCTTCCCCGTGAGGGTTGGAAACCAGCTGCTGAGTTTTGGGTTCACATTCCGGAGTTGCAATTGGAGGATGATCTTTACGAAGAGCGTCGTAACGTTTCTGTTATGCACGGATTTGTGGAATATGTGTTTGCAGCCCAACCGGTTTTCAACACTTTGCCTGAACTTTGCGATATCCAGATTTGGGAGCAGGGCAAGCTGGTGGATTTCTCCACCTACACAAAGTGGCATCGTTTGGGGCCAGTGGTGAGCCTTCTTCGATCTCGAATTTTGCACAGTTCTGGACGTAGACGGACCATTGATGAGGTTTTCGTTCGACAATGGGTTCCACAGGATGCCAACGTACATGTGGTTCCCATGATCATGGAGTATCTTTGGTCCTTGGTTGAGCAAGCCCCACCTGAAAATCCCACTTTGTTGGTGCACTGGACGGCTATTGCCCAAATTTTGGACATTAGCGATACTGTCCACAGGGTTCAGTCGGTTGAAGTCAAGGACCTTAACCCCAACGCTAGCCCACGGTGGGCGATTATAGTGTGGCTGGACCAGCCAAAGACGATGCGCCGACCTGATGCATTCAGTCATTTCTTCTGGATTGCACATAATACGACCTTTGAGGCTTCGGTTCATTTGCTAGCCACGGGTCAGTTTCGGCCCACACGGTATCAGATAGCTGATCCCCAGTGGCAACCACCCATTAGTTTCTACACCCGTGCACACCCACATCAGTTGGATGTGGCACTAAACCAAGCCGCAAAATATGGCGGATGGAATCACCCCACCCGGCCCTTTTCCATTTTAGGACGTGCCGCGGGCCGGCAATTAGAGCATACTAGGATTGCACAGGGTGGCGTAGAAGCAGACATAGCAGCCACCTTGATGCACGATGTAGTACGCGCTCGTGATGGGCGCTGGTGCGTCAAGTGTTCCTGCACGGCAGCTTACGGGCTTGCCGTCTACCTGTAGGAGCATTCTTTTTCACCTACTACTCGTGTTTAATTGCTGTATTGACAGCCCCAATTGGATTGCCGTCAAATCCGACAACAAGCATTGCTCCAGGTTTCAATGTCTTTTGTTGTAAGGAGGGTGTCTTGTAGGACCATTGGTAACCAGACGGTACTGATGCGACTAACCCCACCTTCTGTTGTTGTCACCGAACCCCGGTTTAGGGGAATTGCCAAACTTTCGCCCGACTGCTATACCGAGACTTGCTTCATGTTTTTCGGGTTTCTTTTCTTTTCTTTCGTGTTCAGGGTTTGCTTGTTTGGACGGGGGTTTTGTTCTTTACGGGTTGATTGTGTTGGATCGGACCTCTGTTCCTTTTTGGTTTGCGATGCATTAGTTCGTTTCGAGTGAACACGGGTAGGCTTCGTTGGGTTCTATGAGTTACTATGAGTCGTTCTGAGGGACATACATTGGATCTGTTGGGTTCCAAAGAAAGTTTTCTTCATTCTTTGACTTTGGCGGCATAAGAGAAGGTATGGCTACCATTTCTTCAAAGGGTGGGATTTCGGACTTATAAATGTGCTGTTGGAGACCGATCGACGATTTGCCCCTTGGCTCAACAATGCAACACAATAATGTGACATTCGGCCTCAGTTCCCTTTGACCTGTAGAGTGGTGGTTTTGACCCTGACCTTTTTCCCGTAGATTGAGTTGATAGTATGGAACGTTCTCCGGCTGACAGAGATGCATTGGCTGCTGAATTACTTCGGATTTTGACAACCGCTAGTACTCCATCGGGATCTTCCAGTGACTCGGAATCCATTGATTTGAATGGCCAAGAGTTCCGAGAGATGTTGGCACGGTACATCGAACTTACGGACCAAGCCCTCCATGAGATGCGCACCCGTATTACCTCTTTGGAGAACATTGTGTCACCTCCCTAGAACACCTCGGTGGAACAGACACCTTACATCTTTGGTTACATGCTGGAGACTTGCCCCACAGCCAAAAATTGCCCGACCTGATGTTCTTGAATAGTTTCCACACCATGCATGGTTTCTTAATTCACGCCGAGACCGTACTGTTTGGACTTTTGTTCTAGCTTGACCGGACTTGCGGGTTTGCTGGTTTTTTCTGGTCTTGCGGGGTCGGGGGGTTTTTGTTAGTTTGAACTTTGGGGTTTTTCCACCTTTCTCTTTCCTTTCCCTTTCTCTTTCTCTTTCCCTTTCCTTTTCCTCTCTCTCTCTCTCTCTCTCTCTCTCTCTCTCTTTCTCTTCCTTCTCGTTCTCTCTCTCTCTCTCTCTCTCTCTCTCTCTCTCTCTCTCTCTCTCTCTCTCTCTTTCTTTCTCACTCCCTTGGGTTAGTTGAATAATTTCTTGGCGTGAAGTGCCTTCTTCGCGACGTGGCGCCACTTGGCATTTTAAGTTGGTGACATTTAGGCTCTAATTCCCCGCCTTATCTTTCCGTTTGGTTTTGTCCCATGACTGATACTCCGGATCGTCCTTACAGTTTCTCTGACTACGACCGAGTGGCCCTTTGGGAGATTGATACCAAGTTGATGGAACATCATGCTAGGATTCGACGGACCGTTACCTACATGGAAAGGTTGGACTATCAGATTGGTCTGTTACAGCGAGATGTTGATCGGTTTCGCGAACGTCAGGCTGTTCCCCAACCCTCCTTTCATTCTTTGCAGCTGGAGATTGAGCAGTTACACCAGTCCATTTTTGCCCTTGGTTCCATGATTGCACTTCAATTTGATATGCTTCGCCGAATGCAGGAGGCTTTCCAATTACATTCAGATTCTGTCATTTGGACTTTGTGGCTTCGGGGGATTCACCTACATCCTCCCTCTCCTCACCCTCCTCCAGTGACACCGTCCTTAGCTGTTAGGAGAGGACATCTTCGTATGGCCCGTAGATCTCCTTATTGATGCGATTGGCGTCACTTGAGACAAAAGATCAATGGTATCTCTAGGGTAAAATATATCCACCTCGCTGCGGCGGGGTGTGTGTGTGCAACTAGAAATTTACCACTAGTGACTGCGGTCCATGAAGTACTTGAACATTCACAGCAGGGGGACCATCCAGTTGCTATGTGCGATGGTCCAACGAAGCGGCCATAGCAACTGCGGATACCAGGGCTGATCACCCTGGCGTACCTGCGATGGGTATACTGTTTGTGACATCATTCATCGTACAAGCTGTACATGGTACCGAATCCTGTGTTCCTCATCGCTGTGCAGACCCAAAGATGAGTACTACCCCATAATAATAATGATAATCTTCGGTGACTTTGCTGCATAAAAGTCTCTTGGCTTGGAAGTGGATTGTCAGAAATTTACCCGTGGAAGTGTGTGTGTGTGTGTGTGTGCGTGTGCGCGCGCGCCTAAGAATGGCGCCATTTGTTAGCAGGGGGCATGCGGCCATCATGCAAATGGCCAACGAAGCTGTGCGTGGAAGCCATGTCCGATCAAGCTGGTATCAGCTTGTTTGTCTTGCCATTTGCAAGTGCGTGCCTGTGTTCTTGGTTTCTGCGAGCAATGAATGCGTTTGGGCATCAAGTGGCGCCGGGCCTCCAAGTCCCAAAAGCTCTCGGGAACCCCAGTCCATTGCTTTGCAGCATGCGCTGTGTTCAGGGCACTCTGCAGCGTGCCATGCTATGCCGTGCAGCAGCATATTGCAGTGAGTACCATAAGTACCAGTAGCACATTGGCAGGCGCCTGAGCGCGATAGCTCATGGTGCGAGATTCTAAACTAGACTTTGCCTGGAATGGTGTCATCGCAGTGTTTGGCTTGGTTGGTTGTTCTTGGCATCTGCTCTGCGCCGCGGTCTGCCCACGTAGGTGGGGAAGGCCATCAGGGTGAGACTGGGAAAGTCTGGCGGAAGTTCTCCCTCCCCCACTGCTAGCCACTCTTTTCTTTTTTTCCCATGTCGGATGTTGTAGGAGGCTACATCAAGATGGCCGGCGGCTGTGCCACATTTTGCGCTAGAATCTCAGACAGGCACAGCATAGTTGCATCCGAGAGTGCTTCGCAATACCTGCGCAGACCATCCTCTCTGCTGTAGCTGTTCCCGTTCTGATCTTCTTCGGCTTCCTTTGCTCCGTGGGGCGGCTTGCCTGAAACCGGTGATTTTGTTGGCGATGTTAGCTGCAATCTAGGGCTCGCCGGGCCAGGTCGCCAATGATGGAGATTCCAGAGGACACTGGGGCCGAAGACTACATTGGGATATCTGCACAGATTCAACTAGTGCAACGCGACAGTACGGCCAGGAGAAGAAGCCCGAGGCTGGTCAAGGCTGCTACATGGCAGCGGCGCTGTATGCAGGGGCCTGAAGGTCTATTCTCCAATGTTCGAAACCCTGTCCCCACTTCGAAGCCGAAACGTTTCATTGAGGCTGTGACGGGTATCTATGCATACAATAAGGCTCGCCAGTGCCCCAGACCAACCGGATGCAAATGAAGCGTGGCTTCCATTAGGCTGCCAAGTCATGAACGCCCCTCCGCAAAGTGAGCTCCGGTGACACGTGTACAAAAGCAGCAAGGCGCCCCTAGTGGAACAAGTGGTAGCCTCATGTGATTATGCAGATTTTGGGCCCCCCCCACCCGCGGTGCAAAAGAAGGGCATCCAACGCAGTTTCGTTTTGCTTGCCTCTCTCCCCAGCAGTCGCCATCCAATCAGCGCAAGCCTCGCTCAGAAGTGCAAACTCAGCTACGAGCCTTGTGGGAGCCTTGCTAAGCCCCCCAACCCCAAGGTCCCCCAGTCTACCCAAAGCATTGTTTTTGCAGGGAGCTTGAGTATCGTTCAGCAGGCCTAGGGGCCTAGAACTACTAGGGCCTGGGCCTCAAAAGTCTTGGATGGTCTGCGATGCTTTTCGCATGGCGGGCCCCAGTACAGCAAGTGCTTCGGGTGCTTCGAGCCTCGCCGGCTCAGTGTGGCAGCTGTCGGTGGACCAGTGCTTTGATCCGGCGGCGGCGGCGGGCCTTCCACCGTGCCTTGGAGGACCCCCACGTCAACCCAGCCAGGCTCCAGAAGCTGCGTGAGAGATCCGCCAGGCCATCGCGCGGCATGCTTCGGTACTTGGCCGAGAACAAAATTGGCCGAGTGCAGACGCAGGAGGATCGAAAGAAGCTTTGGTATGAGCACAGGTATGTTCGCTATGCTCCCAGCTTCATCGGCCAGATTAAGCCGAAAATGCGGCTTTGGACTGCGGCGCTTGAGGAGTCGCAGCTGCCGCTTGCGCGCCTACCAGAGATCGCGGTGTGCGGACGGTCGAACAGCGGCAAGTCCACGCTCCTGAACTACCTCTGCGGCCAGGAGAGCGCCAACGTGCGCAGGTTTCCGGGCAGCACGACGGAGCTGGTCTTCTGGAAGGTGGGTCGCCCTGCGCAGCTCTGCTTGGTGGACTTGCCAGGCTACGGATATGCGGAGGCATCGGAGGAGAAGAGGCTCCAGTGGACGGAGTTCATGCTTTGGTACGTCCGAGCACGCAAGAACTTGAAGCGCCTGCTTCTGCTGGTTGACGCCCGCCAGGGACTGAAGCCCTCCGACCGTGAGATGATTGCATACTTGGAAAGACACAGTGTCCCATGGCAGATCATTGTCACTAAGTGTGACAAAGTGCCGAGCAAGGACATCGCCAGGCGGCTTACAGTTTTGAAGGAAGATCTCAGACAGTACAGGAAGATGGCTGGCGACCCCCTTCCAGTTAGCGCCTTGAAACGGCGGGGTATGGACATGCTCCGCGACATCCTCAACCAAATGAAGGTGGCAAAGGAGATGGTGAAGGAGGGCATCCGACTCAAGGTCTACGATCTTTTAGAGCAGAGGAGGATACGGAACCGGGAGCGGCGGCGCCGGAAGAGCGAGAAGAAGGAGGCGGCTACAGCATCTGAAGAGGGTGCCGCTGGGTCGCAGGTCAAAGCTGATGTCCAGGCCGAAGATGCTGTGCCCGGGACAGAGGATGCACCCGACATGGATCTCCACCAGCTGTTGGGAAACTGGACTTCGCAAGCACCTGCACGGCAAGATCAGGAAGGGTCACGCATCCAGCATAGCCCAGTCGTTTCCAAAGCCTTCTTTTCTGTAGATGATCGAGACACGAGGCGGGTAGATTCGTTCATGTCATCCTTGTTCCCAGATCTCAGTGAACTGCGTGCCATGTCAGCCAGTCCTCATACTGTCCACTACCCACCCGTATCGGCTGGCGGAGAAGGTGGTGACATCACCCCCACCATGTGTGCAGTCGACAACCTTGCTGCAGAAGCTTCCCAGGCTGAAGAGGACCCTCTAGCATTCAGCGACGAGGCAAGTGACGATGAAAGTGATGAAGGTGAGGAGTTGGACGTCAAGCCAGAGGTGCGCCGTTTCGACTTCCACCACTCCGGGGAGACGTCAAGAAGTGGTAAAGGTCCATCCCTGTTCCCGGGACTGCGGGCCGAGAAGCGAGACTCCGAAGAGGTTGGCTTGCTCAGAGGCCAGCAAGGCCAGCAAGGCCGCCCACGGGGAGACAAGATGTACACGGAAGACGACTTCGCCTCGCCACAGGACTACGCGGCAGGCTTCCGGCGCTGGGCGCCTGCCGCACCCGCAGGCCTCGGGCTCTTGCACTTTGCTTTCGGTTCCCTGTTGTCTGCAATGACATAATGGCAAATAGTAAATAGTACTTTTCTTGAGCCGCGTTCTCAACTCGACTCTGATCATTCAGAAGTGAAGTGCCAAACAAACTTGGTCGTCGCCACTGGATCTGGGTTCGTGTGTGGAGCAAGGTAGTCGCGAGGGCTTCAAGAGGCCTTTGCTTGTCTAGGCATCCATGCGCCTCCCCATCCCTTTTAAAGATGGCTTTCTTCTGGTGATTGCTTACCGTTCCACGAGCTAGGGGACTAGTCTGGTTGTCCGGGATGTGCTGAGAGGGCCCAGAGTGAGAGAGAGGAGAAAGCAGGACGAAGGGCAGTTTGAGAGCTCGGTGCATGAAGCCAAAAACCCGGCTTGCCATCAGAGATGCAACCCCGCAACAGTGTCCAGACAAAACTTTAGCCGTTTGCCTGTCGTCAGATACTGCGTGCTGCAGGATGCTAATCATATGCTAATTGTTGGGGGGAAGTGCCTAGAAGCTCTGGCGCCACAAGTGCTTCGTTGAGGTTTTTGCCCATGGTAGTCAGCAGCAGCAAACTGACGTCATAAATGCTGTATGACTTGGATGCCAAGAGACCCAAGAACACTGCAAGTGGACCTGTGTGTCGCATGATGTTGATGTTGCCTGCTTCAGGGACGCCGGGCAAGTTCATGGCTGAAATCCGCCAGCGCTATGAACGTGAGTGGTCCATGGAGCTGGAGGACGTTAGCCACAGCGCAAGGGGAGCCCCAGACACCCAGTGGTCGGAGCGGGCTGAGACTCCGGAGGCGCGCCTTTCGAAGGACGCGAAGGACGGGCAGGACGCGAAGATGCCCCTGATGCCCTTTGTGACGCAGAAGGGGTTGAAGCCGATCCCCAAAGGCCATGAGAAGAAGAAGATCTTGGGAAAGCCCCCTGCCCGAATCTTGAAAATGAAGCGCAGCACGGACGTCTTGAAGGCCTTGAACCTGAAAGCACGAGATCGGACCAGAAAGCGCAACACTGGTACAGGCTTGGAGTGGGAGGAAGCGAAGGACAAGTGGTTGACGTGGTACTCTCGTAACAAGTCCAAGAACTGGCACAGAGTTAGCGAGGCAGACTCGCCCATGAAAGAGGATGTGGAAGCCGAGTACGAGACGTTTCAGGAAAGGCGGCGACAGCGTGCTGCAAATCTGCGACAGGCCCGGCACAAAGGTGGCCGTGCACGGGATGCAAATGCGCCACGTGACGAAGCAGCTCTGCCTGAGTGGGCTGGGCGAGATGAGTGACCGTCCTGGCAAGGACAGCTTGTTGCTTGCAAAAGTGGGCTTGACGTGCCAGAGCAGATCTGCAGTAGGTGCCGCAAGCTGCACATGGTTTTGTATAGTGATTCTGTGATGTTTCGGCTTAACCGACCAGGCGGGCTGGCTTCTTAGCATAGCCCACGCATTTCAGGCTTCCCGGTCCACACCTGATCCAGTCCTGCACTTGGACTGTTTCATCTTCCATGACATCAATACACATATGTATGTATGTAAGCATCTATGTGTATTTCTCCTCTCTGAGCTTGGATGACGACACTCATGCAACTGGAAATGTGCTATAGCTTCAGGATCGCAGGCAATGATGTGCGACTTGGCCAACGTACCGGATGTGAGTGCCAATCTTTGGCATGGGCTTGATGACAGCAAGGCCCGCCATGTGCAGAGAACTGTGCAACTATGAGCTGCAAGATTCTGTTGATCATGAGTTCTGCTGTTTCAGTGGTTGCAGAGGCTATAGCAGGCTATTTGGCTGAGCCAATGAAGGCATTGGCGTTATATGGCCTGGAGTCGCCCTTGAGAAGTCGCAGCCGACACTCCTTGGCTGAAGCCAGGTGCCGCTGCCGCAAGGCGAAGGGAAGAAGCAATCCGAATTTGGCCAGGTTCTTTTTTTATGACAACATATGACAACATGCACGCGAGATCGAAATTTTGCTTGTATGACTTTTTGTATGGTATCCGTGCCAAGAACTTGACCCCACGGGTGCGTTTGCTTCTTGGCTGCTGCAAAGGCCAAGTCTTCATCCCCATGCCCAGCCCACGGCTTCTGGCAAAGCTCCCACTTTGCGGCCTTGCGTTCCGCGCATCCTGAATCCTGAGGCCCCAGTGCCCAGATACCGGCAGAGTACTGCGTTTCCAGGCCTGAGCTTTCACCAACCCGAGAGACCTCTCACCGACACCGACACCTCAGCTGCTGTGAGGATCCCATTGACGAGGCAAGGTATTCGGATCTCTTCGATGCAGCGCCTGAATCACCAGGATCTGCGGCTTGGTTGCATGATGTGACATGGTCCATTGGCACGGCTCAACCCATGCGAGGCTGCAAAGGGTCAGCTCTGCCCGAGGTCGTTACCCGTGGAGGCAGCAGGGTCTACTTCCCTCCAGGCAGGGAGGGTTGTCAGTGGTCTGTGTCTGTACTGCTTCAGCGTGGCTGTGCTTGCCCCAGCATGTGCGAGTTAACCGCGTGAGACAGGTTGTTTTTTGAGGGTTGGAAGAGGTAGCTGTGTGACATCAATGTGATCGCTGCTAGCGACAGGCAAAATAGCATTCCGGCAGATCAGTGCCTAGGTCCTGAAAGGGGCAGTTGTTTCTTGCCTGAATGCTTGTCTATTCCTAGGCCATTGCTTGTTGTTCATGGTGCGTAGGAGTGGTGCGGGCAGGAGCGGGGCGGGCACAGTGACCAACATGTGTCTGACTGTCAGGAACATGTCAGGACGAAATCCGACATTCAAGCGCGATCGGTATGCCAAGTGCGCCCTTCGCATAAGATTCATTGTCGACCCGCTCGAATAGAGGGTGCCGGCAAAGGGGGCGCGTTAAAGTCTGGACCGGCTTGCGCGCCTTGACAGTCTTTGAGGGTCAAGGACGCTAAGAGGGGCAGGGCACTCAAGGCGGTCAAGAGCGTCAAGAAGGTCGAAACGATCAAGAAGATCAAGAGGGTCAAGAGGCTCAAGAGGCTCAAGAGGGTCAAGAGGGTCAAGATGCCTTGGACTCAAGAGAGCCAAGAAAATTGCACGACCGAAAGGACTGACCCGATATGGAAACTTTGCTTGCCTTCTCTTGGCTGAAAGGCAGGGCCTTTTTTAGTCTTAAAGGCCGGGCCTTTTCATTTCAAAACGTTGGCCTTTTCATTTTGGAGGCCGGCCTCTTCCATCCCAACAGGCTTGAAAACAATAATTCCCTAAAGCATCATGTGAACAGTTGATCGAGACCAAAGGGGTGGTCCATTTTCCTAGAATGGAGCAGGATTTTGGGACCCTCTTTAACGTCCTACCCCTCGGGCCCGGGCTGTGGATTTGGATTGGTCGGCTTAATGGCCAATTGGGGGGGTCCTTAATCTTCAGGAACTCTGGCTCAAGGCCTCTCGGCTCTAGACCCCGGGCCCGAACGATGGGCACTCTTTTGGGGATCCTCTTTACCGTCCTGACCCCCAGGCCCACTGGATTCGAAAAATCAGATGGATGCCTTCTGAAATTCATATAAGCTCGTCCCTCTAAATCATATGGACCCCTATTCACATACACTCACCTCTTGTAAAACCATATGCATCCCTTGCAAAACTCATATAAGCTCATCCCTTTATAACCGTATGGATTCCCTTTAGTCTCACACAATAAGCCCAGCCCTTTTGCAATCATATGGACCCCTTTTAAATTCATACAAACTCATCCCTCCTAAAACCAACTTCATATAAGCTCCTCCCTATTCAAATCATATAAAAACCCGTGGACCGTTTGAAGAGGGACAAAAACAGCTTCGACTGTTCGGGGGGTGGGCGGCAGGCGCACTAAAGTGGGTGCAACATGAAGCCATAAGCTTTGCATGTCCCGACGGCCAGAGCCTTGACGTTTGGCTGCAGGTTTGGACCCTCCTGTCAATCACCCAGACTTGCGCGTGCCATTCAAATTCCCAAGCATGCCTTCCCATAGGGGGCCATTCGGAGTCTGAGGTGAACACCCCGAGTCATGGGTCCACCCTCCATGCCGAGGGAAACTGCGGCCTCCAAGCATTTAGACGTTCTGGTTTGACATGTCATCATGTTGGCCTAAAATGGAGTGGACCACTGCAGTCACTGCAAGCCGTCTGCGAAGCCTGGAGTCGGGTCCAGGCAAACCCTGCGCTTGGTTCTGGAAACCGGGCTCTTGCCAGAATGGAGTCTCCGTTGCAAGAGTGTTTTTGTTTGTATGTGCTTGTGTCGCAATTCCGACTCTTTCTGGGGGTTGCGGCGGCCAGGCAAGGACTGCATGCACTGCCACCTGTGCCCCAAAGATGAGCTAAAGATGAGGAAGAAAGCCAAGCAACCTGCCTAAACATTCATTGTCGCGACTTGCCGTGTGGAGGTCCATCTGGTCATTGGGGAGGGAGAGAGTCAGAGAGAGAGAGAGAGGGAGGGAGAGAGAGCGCGAGGGAGCGAGGGAGCGAGCGAGGGAGGGAGCGAGAGAGCGAGGGAGCGAGCGATGGAGCGAGCGAGGGAGGGAGGGAGGGAAGGAGGGGAGGTAAGGGAGAGTTGCAGCTCCTTCCTTGCTAAGATGCTGTTTAGGTTGAGCACGGGGAGAGATGTAGCGATGCCTAGCATGAACACGGCGCTGTGGTATGACGTCCTTCTTCTCTGTGTACCAAACGTTACAACTCCTTGACTCCTTGAGTGCCAAAACCTGGGAAAGGCGACAATCTTGATTCAGGGAGGGCAAGAAGAATCGGGACGGTAATCTTTGCATTCCACCGAGCTCATATGCATGTTTTGCCGATCCAAATCCAGGACATTTCACGGCTTTGTATCTCTACAGGGGCTTTTCATGATGTTGCTTCGTGTCGCTCGTTCTGACATAATAACAACTACCTACCAAAATCACGTGCAGCTATCGGGGAAAGGATCGACAGTTTCACATCTACGGATGCCCGAGTCACTGGAGCAGCAGCCAAAGCGTGTGGGGTGAGTGCAACCCGGATGAGTGATGGAAGTTTTCGGGATGGCGGTCGGCTTGGGGGGAGCACTGCGCTCTGTGAGCATGCGTGCACTTCGTCTTTCTCACTTGGGTGGACCTTGCACACGGGCGAGCGCTGCGCGCAGGGGGAGGGTTTCGGCATCCAGTAGCAGAAGAAGAGGAGAGTTGGGGGTGGGCGTCTTTCGAGCAGGTTCAGTGATGTTGCCGGTTGCGTGGGTGTCTGGATGTCAGTCCCACAGGTGGCTGTAGCGAGCTCAGCGACCTGGCATCGCGCAGGGGGTTCCAGTTGTAAGGTCACAGGGAGCGCAGCCAGTAGTGTTATTTGATGGAGGCTGGGAACTGTCTGGCCCAACCATCAGAAGAACAGGGGGAGGGACAATCACTGGCGCTCCTAGGGGCGGGAGCTACGAGTGGAAGGACGGAAGGACGGAAGGACGGAAGGACGGAAGGACGGAAGGACGGAAGGACGGAAGGACGGAAGGACGGAAGGACGAAAGGACGGAAGGACGGAGGGAAGGAAGGACGGAAGGACGGCAGGACGGCAGGACGGCAAGGCGGCAGGAAGGGAGGGAGGGAGGGAGGAAGGAAGGAAGGGAGACAGAACTTACTCGCAAACAGGGTTCATGAGAAGTCGAGTGCAGTGGGTCGGTCACACCAC
Organism: Symbiodinium natans; assembly: GCA_905221605.1. Classification (NCBI taxonomy): domain Eukaryota; class Dinophyceae; order Suessiales; family Symbiodiniaceae; genus Symbiodinium; species Symbiodinium natans. The sequence continues at coordinate 273,194 of CAJNDS010002434.1, forward strand.
TAGCCAGAGGTTGGGAAACGCGGCAACTGCAGGGGGGGGGACCAGGATTGAGGTGCTGGGGTCGGGTCGATCGAAACCATTGCGCATGCATGTCGCACTGGACCTTCGGAACCAGGAGGGGGAGGGTGCCGGCCCCTTCCGTAATGAGTAGAAGAATACGACTTAAAAAGAAGAAGAGGGAGGGGGAGGGGGAGAGGGAGAGCATGGGACCGTTTCAGCTTCCAGGAGAAGCTTTGGCGTGCACGCTGCACGTGCTCAGGTCGGCCTTCATGCGATTGGGCGTGGGCCTTTGCTCCCCTCTCACCTCTCAAAGAATCCGGAGTCCTGCCTCCAGATAGCTGGAGATAGTTGGAGAGGCTTTGTGCCTCTCTGCACAAAAGCCCGCGTGCACGGCAGGTCTGACAACACCGAAGCCAGATGCCGAAGAAACGGCAGCTGTTCAGCTGGCTTTGAGTGCGCCACCGGTCACATTCAATTTTGGAGCAAGACTCGCAATCAGCCTGACGCAGTTCAGGCAGTTTTTGCATGTCGCCGAAGGCAAAGGAAAAGGCGGGGGGGGGGGGGGGCTGGGCATTGAGAACAGCTGTTTGGCTTCTGAACGGGTGTGCATATTGGCAAGGGAGGGCATGTGGTGCTGTGTGCTTTCATCTCAACACAGGGCGACTTCTGCGAAACGTCCGAGCAAGGCGGACGAAGCTTGAAGCAGCACTACTTGGCCTCTGCTGAAACCGAGACCGCAATCCTGTCAGGATCGACGGTTGCAACAGCGTCTGAGCGCGAATATTCGGATGCATCTGCAAGCCCGAGACAACCCCTAGCAGGTCGGCTGTGCAAAGTGGCCGTGCCGAGAGCGCTGTTAGGGATTTGCAATGATTTGCAGCAGATGTTTGATTTGCAGGTGAAGCACTGACCGAGGCAGGAGAGCACAGCTCGCCGGGGGGCAGCTCGTGCAGTTCGCGCAGTTCGTCTGCGTTTTCTGATCATTTTCTATTTGCCCCTCTCTGCCCCATCTGCCCAGATGCCAGTGACGAAGCTGGCCAGTCAGGGAAGCAACTTCCACGGCAACGGTCGATGCCTCAGAGCAAACTGAGTCAACCTCTGTCAGTGAAGTTCCCTTATCGGCCAATAGTTCAGTGGCACTTCGTGCAGGTAACTGCCGCCCGTGCGCCTGGTTCTGGAAGCCAACAGGTTGCCTTAACGGGGAGGAGTGTCGGCACTGCCACATGTGCCCACCTGGCGAGGTGGGGGTGTGAGATGTGTGCGTATGAGTGAGTGTTCTGCCATGACGGGTTCAGGTGAAGAACCGGAAGAAGAACAAGCTTGTGCGCTTGTGATGCTTTGGTTGGGCTCGCATTACGCCTCATGTTCAGCTGCTGCGGAGGCCATGCTCCGACTTGGTTTGGCTACGCCTACGGCAGCGGCCACGAACGCGAAGGCCTTGGCATGGCAGTTGCATGATGTTTTGCTGCGGGCCGCTCCAGCATGCTCCAGGACACCTTCGCCATGGACTCGCCAGCCGCGCGATAGGTCAAGCATTGCCAAGCGTTGCCAAGCATGGTCAAGCCATGTGAAGGATGCGGCTGCAAGCATCCGTCTTTCGAGTTGGGCAATTGGGATCGCACCTGCTCCGATGACTGATTGCCTCCAACCGCAGGAGCCACAATGGAGGAGCCCTGATCTGGTATTTTCTGCCGAGTTGCATGCACGGTGCCTCGCCGAGGGATGGTGCACCAGCTGTCATGGAACAGCTTGCTTGCACAGGCCAAGCTGCAGCATACATCTGCCTCAGTGGGGCACGCGCGCGTGCTCTTTCTTATGGCTGGACTGGAGGTACTCCCGGGCCACATGTGCCCCGAGGGATGTCTCGAGGCCTCGGCCTTTTTAAATTTCTCATCCATCTTTCAAGCTTACCCGCCGCGAGTGCACAGTCTGCACGTGCCACGGTTGAATTTGTCTACCACAGTTTCCATTCGAACCTAAGCATGATGCATGCACTCAAAACGTCTCTGAAATCACTGACTGCCGAGCAAGCAAAATCACATGCAGTCCAAGACTGCTTTTCCATGGGATGGCTTGCCTGCAAACCTGTCGAGTTTTGTTCGATAGGACCAAGAGGACAGGCTCATGCAAGTCTCAAAAGTGCCAGGGTTTGTGTCAGCATGTTCGACGTTGCCAGAAACAGATCTCGGGCTTGTTTTGCTAAGGTCCTGTGTGCCCGCAGACGTGCGAATGCGTCAGTGCCCTGCGATGCTAGGATTCAGTGCTTCACATGATACACAGTGCGCCACATTTGCCTAGCCTCGGTCGGTTGAGGATCGATGTTGTTGCAGTATCTTCCTCCACCTCATGCATCTCACATGGACCATGGGCACAGCGGGAATGGCCCCCTACCGGTTTGGCCGCCTAGCGTGTGGTGCCCACCCCGGCTTCGCCTTTGCGGTATGTCGCACGCGTGGCGCTTGTGCATGCGGCGCTAAGCATTCAGGTGGAGCGACGCCGACGGTGCTCGCCGACTGCAGCACTGGCAACAGTGCCTCACCGCAATCACACCCCAACTAGAACAAGACGTAAGAGAGCTGAAAGCTACAAACCTAGTATCTCGGGCCGAGACTTGGGGTCTGTGCTGTATCACAAAGATGAATATTCTTTTTGGTTTGTTTTGGTGTCCCGGTTCTCTCAAGACTACAGAAATTGGTGTTTTAAGTTATTCTCCTTTCTTTGGTGTTAATTCCCCAGATAGCTTGAGCTATTAGGGGTTCTAGCCAACTAGGCCATTTCGCGTCCGCAGCCGGCGCAGCGGGCACAGCGGCATGCAGTCATGCAGGTGGCATGGGCGCAGAGGCATGCAGGCATGCAGGCATGCAGGCATGCAGGCATGCAGGCATGCGGGTCAAGGTCAAGGTCAAGCCTGAAGGCCCGAAGACGGCCCTTTCAGTGCTCAGGCGAAGACTAAGGCACAACTTCGTCACGTTTCGCGGGTAAGCCCAAAACATCACGCTGCACATTAACTTTACATGGCATGCTCACTCACAAAGAAAACGAAATCATTTGTCAGCGCCAACCATGCAGCTTTGTCGGTGGCCACATCACGCCAATTTCCAAGTTGTTTCCAGCGGTAAAAACGCATAATCATTTCCTCCCATGCGAATATTGGACGGCCTAAAACACGCCGAAGTCCAGGGTTCCAACTTAAAGCGCGCTGAACCCGAAGTTCAGGTGGCAACGAGATAACATACTGTGCCAATTTCCAATGTTGTCGCAGACATCGGGTGGACCATGTGAGGATGTTATCCGCTCGCAAAACCAGTTGGGCTCGAGTATTCCAATCATGTAGATTTTCATGCCACGGTCTGATCCAGTCCATTCCGGAAGGAGCGCCGTCTATCGCATGGCCACATCGCGCTCATGTAAATCATGGGTATATACTTTGCGATGTCCCGCTGCAAAACACGCAATAGGAGTGACCACTGCATGCTTGTCACATAATATCCAGCGATGAGCAAAGAATGCTCTGAAAGCTGCTTGGACGTGGTAACCCACGTCTTCTGCATGAGAACCGTGAGAACTTGCTGCTAACAAGCAACCTAGCCACTTGTGCGTTGTTGCCCGGCCCAAAACATCTAAAGTCAAACCATTCCGGGTCGTCAAAGTGTGTGCAGCTTGAGCTTCAGTTGTCAGCACTTTCGTGTTCGCACAATTCAGAATGAATCCAGCTTCAGCAAGAGCTGCGACAATATCATCCATGATTAAAGCCGCTTGTGCCTGCGTTTGCGGAAACAGCAATATATCATCAGCGAATCTTAGATCAAGCAAGTTCGGCATGCCATCTTGCAAATCGCAACCCATATGTTCTACTCTGCGACGCCAACCGGCAACAACGACTTGCAATACGAAGTTGGTGGGCTCAGTACGCAACCTTGTCGAACCCCAGCTTTGATGGCTGAACTCGTTGCTTAAATCATTTGATCCAATGACCTGGCCTGTTTGTTCATGGTACAACTGTCTCAAGATCCACATTGCATGTGTTGAAACGCCATGCCATTCCAGGGCTTGCCAGAGAGGGGGCCAGTCAATCCTATCAAAGGCCTTGGATAAATCAAGACTGATAATCCACGAAGGGGTTCCTCTGTGCAAAGTTTTGTCCAACACCAAATTTGTTGTAAGCAAATGTTCTTCTGTACGTCTTCCGCCTCGGAAACCGTGCTGCTCTTCAGGTTGTGCAGCCTCTAATGTTGTCTCCACTCGGCCCAACATCAAATACGCAAAGACTTTATACAACAGTGCGGTGTCCGCGGCCGGTGGAGGGGGCGCAGCGGCATGCAGGCGTACAGGCATGTAGGCATGTACTGAGGTGGACCGCTTTTGTATAGCGCGTTATCAGATTTTATCGTGACTTATAAGCCGTAACTGGAACTTATTAGAAATTAAGTAAAGTTAACTTATTCTAGGTCGTTACACGTATTTACTAACTTCTAATATCTTTCCAGCTAACTTACTATAAGTCCCACTAACTTCCCTCATCTTTCTCGCTTGTTTTCATGTCGAGATTGAAACATTTCCTGCCGCAGAAGCGGCGGCCGCCGCTGCATTTTTTCCTCCCCAGATAGCTGTAGCTATTAGGGTTTAGGGTTTAGGGTTAGCTATTAGGGTTCTAGCTTAGTAAGGGCACGTCGCGTCCACGGCCGGCGCAGGGGGCGCAGCGGCATGCATGCAGGCATGCAGGTGGCATGCAGGAGGGGTAGGTTTTTCTTTACCGACACTTACTTAAGCCTCACGAGCGTCGAAGTGGCTGAATTAGCGACGTATCTGAGGATCGATGAAGGGAACGGACACCTGTCAATTCCAATCGTTACTGTGAACCGTGGAAGTCTAAACCGGTCATTGTTTTTGATGCAAATCATTGGGGAGAAAAAAACATGGAAGGCGTTACCGTCCAGCGTTCATTGGGGGTAAGCGGGTTTGTGACGTAGCACGCTGCGCAAATATGGCACACGTGACGCAGTTATCATGAGAAACGCGAGAGAACGCACTGGATCGAGCAAGGCCCTAACACGTAGGACAGGTGATTCAGCTATCATGACAGACGCGGGAGAATGCGCTGGGTCAAGCAGAATCTACAATCATAGCACAAGGGACTCAGCTATCTTGACAAACGCGAGAGAATGCGTCGGATCGAGCAGAATCTTCTAAAATGCACAAGCGACTCAGATATCATCACAAACGCAGGAGAACTCTCTGGATCGAGCAAAGTCCCAATGTATAGACGGGCGACTCTGCTTTCATGACGATCACGGGAGAACACTCTGGGTCAAACAGAATCTTCAGTCACAGTCTAAGGGAAACAGCTATCCTGACAAATGCGGGAGAATACGCTGGTCGAGCAGAGTCCGCTAATATATGGCACAAGCGATTCAGCTGAACATATAGCACAGGCGACTCAGCTATCATGGCAACCATAGGAGAACACGATGTGTCGAGCAGAACCTTGATTCATAGCACGAACGACTCATCAGTAAGCTTGACAAGCGCGGGAGAACACACTGTGTCGAGCGAAATCGTCTAATATGGCTCAATCGACTCAGCTATCATAACAAGCGGGAGAACTCGCTCGGTCGAGCAAAGTCCTAATGCATAGCACAGGCGACTCAGCTATCAGGACGTACGTGGGAGAACGTGCTGGATCAAGGAGTTCAAGACACAATGGATTCAACTGTCCTGAAAAATGGGCCAGCACACTGCGTAAGTTTGGCAAAATTGACGCAGTTATCATGAGAAACGCGAGAGAACGATACTTCCATCATAGCACAAGGGACTCAGCTATCTTGACAAACGCGGGAGAATTCGTCGGCTGGCGCACTGGAACAGAACACAACGATTCTAGCTTTCCTCTAAGCTCTAAATACCAATGCGGCTGTGCTTGCCTTGGTTTACGGAGACCGCTGCAGCTTACGCGCAGCTTACGCGCAGCTTACGCGCAGCTTACGCGCGCCTTACGCACTCCTTACTCTAAAAGACCTTTGCCAGACAGGTCTGTTTGTTCAGGCATCGTGGATATGTATCGTGGAAGGGCCAGGCGGACCCCAAAATGGGCGCATGCCTTCAAAACGCATCTCCGGTAATCGGGGCATCGGTCACACGGAGCAACAAGTATATCGATCTGCGCCAGAAAACCTCAGTACGTGCAGTTCGGTCTACTCACAACCACCCGGGGCTTCGAAGATAGAACGCTCGGTACATGCGCCTCGGTGCGCTCGGTTAGCCAGGGGCTTGGAAGATGAATACCCCGTACCTGCATCTAGGTGTGTTCGGTCATTGCCGCAACGGTACCGTCGTTCGTCTGGGGTTGTCCAAACTTCCCAAGCTCCAAAAAGATTCCCCCCAAAGGCACGGTCACTTGGGAACTTATATTCACCCTAAAACCCAAGCCCAAATCGGCAAACGACGCTTCAGGGAGGCTCCAAAAGGATCCCACGGAGGCTTCAGAAAGGCTCCACAAAGATCCCCCCCAAAGGCAACGTCACTCGGAGATGACCCTAAACGTCATGAATCCCAAATCGGCTCCAACAAGGCACCCCGAGATGCGGTCACTTGGGAACTTTGAGATTTTATAAACAACGTATCAGGCAGGCTCCAACACGCCCAAACATATGATGTTGAAAGCCTTGCAAAAACACACAAAAACCAATTGTGGCCTTGCAGTTTGGTTGTTCAAGCACCGCTTGCAACCGCTGTTGTAATGCTTCTCAACCCCCTGTGCACAGCTAGTGCTGGCACCTCTCTTGAAGACGAGCCCGTAGCATACGCATGAAACCAAGGGGCGCGACACATGTAGGGACGCACAGCCTGGTGGTGCTGTGTGCCGAAGATGGCAAGCGAATTGTTGTAATCACCTTGCGTTCATTGGGGATTCCAAACGAACACTGGATTTCAGCTGCTTTGCCAGGACCAGGTTGACCCTAGCGTTCCTTCGGGAAATTGAGTTTGTACCATGCTTTGGTGCTGTCTAAACGGCACTCCGCCCACAGCGTTCATTGGGGAACTCGGATTTGGTAATGTTTTCTTCGCCTTCGCTTGAACCGGTGCGTTCATTGGGGTTTAGATGTGTTGGGTATGGGTGGTTTCGACTTTCAGTGCCGCCTGTAGCCAAACATTTATCATTCAATTGTACAAGCCTTCTGATACGGCAACGCCAAAACATGTGAAAGGAAATTTCTATTTATTCTCAGAGAGCCTCCCCCAGCTTTCCGGGGTCTTCGCCGGTGTAATGTTTTTTTGTTTTGTCATTTTAGTGCGGTTGTGCCCGGGAGCGACTGACGGTCGCTGCATCCCGTAAACCCTGAAAAACCAAAGGCTGAAAAAAGGCCCCAAACCTGTACTTGAGCTTACATGGTAAAGGGGTGATTTGTTGGGACGCTTAGGCTGCAAACCACCCTCCGAGCCGAGGCAGAGGAGCCTAAGTGGACTTCCGCGTTTCACGCACCTCTGCAATGCGGCGGTCAACGCTGACGCTGGGCAGCAGATCGGCGTTTTTGGGGATCAGAGATGAGAGATGGATCGTAGTTTCGGTGAAGCTTGTATTTAGCGTCTTTGGGCGCTCATATTCAAACTTGAGGCTTCTGTGAGTGCTTGCCATGTATTCAGGAGTACCATCTGACACTGAGGTGCCTCTCCCGCTCGACGAGCGCGTAGGAGACGTGTTGTATTTGGCAGCTTTCCCAGAATGCTGCCTCACATCTCCCACGTTTGCAGTTCGTGATGGTGTGGTACCCTGCTCTAGATATTCCATCTGGCACACTTCGCTGTTATTGTTGGGGAAACTAGGCCCTTCTCATTAGGATCTGGACATGCGCGATGAGGAAGGCATGTTGCCAGGCAGGATGGCCTTGCAAATATGTAAGTATGCCTTTTTGCCATCTGGTGGCTATTTTTCTTCACACGACAACGTGCCAGGCACAGGCACCTGGCTGCGCGCATGCCGCGATCTGCAAAGGGCAGTGGCTTTCGTTGACGGCGCTGTGCTATCAGGTGCTTCGGCTGCAGCATTATCTCCAGGAACACGGAACGCGTCCCGCATTAACCAACCGCATGCTCCCAACTCACCTGGAGGCGGCACCGTTCTGGTGAATTGTTTCGCTGGACTGAACAGATCTGGCGCCATTCTCTTGGCTTGGTTGTTGGCACACCGTAGGAGTGATGGGAGCCTCGGCAACTGGAGCGTACCATGTGCTGTAGTAGATGTAGACAACTGACGACAGCTTGCACATCGCAGGGAGCTTGGCTGAGCCAAGGAGTTGTCTAGGATTTACGGCAGATGGTGCCGCAGCCCACCTACGGAGCTTGGAGCCGTTTGCTCTGAATAACCAGAGCCTGCTGGAATGCGCTTTGAGCTTGGAAGAGACAAAGCTGCATCTGGAAGCTCGGCTTCAGGGAACACTGGAGGCATCAGATTGGCTGTCCCATGACGAGTCAGGATGCATCACTGGCGGCATCGCGCACACAGGACAGCGATGTGGGCCTGTTTGCAGTTGCATGCGGTTCCTGAGCTGCCTTGCAAAGGAGCACTGGATTCTCACAGTCCCAGACAAACCTCGCCAAGCTCCCGCCACAAGTGCGATTGAAGAAGTGGAAGACTCGGAGGATCTCAGACCCTTGATTTGAGTGCGAGAGCTCATCAAGTGACCTCAGACATCGGTTGCGTGCTTCGGAGCTGCGATGCGCGATGTCTGGTGTCTGGTGCCTACCGAGCAGACCACCGCGAGACCGGGTGCGTGACAAAAACTTGCAGGGTTTGCATCCCGTGTTCTCTATTCTGTTGGGATTCGTACCTTTTGCCATTGTCCTCGCAACGCTTGCCACCTCATATGAATCACAATACGTGCTTTCTCCAACGACGCCCATTCTTGGCCCCAGAACTATAGGCAACACAGATGTGTTGCAGATAACGTGCCATCGATGGCCGATCCCGCGAAAGAGCCGGGCAACTGGACGGAGCACACCCACAATGATGGCCGACGGTACTACTACAACAAGGAACCTACAGATCAGCATCGAGTCGTGTGCATGAATCATTACATCTTGATGCATCTCGCGACCAAGATGCGTAAAGTGCAGGTCACAAAGCAGTCCAGCTGGGACAAGCCGGAGTGCTTGAAAAATGCAGATGAGAAGCTGAACACCACCAGCTGGAAGGAGCAGCTTGGATACTTGCTGGCCTTTGTTTCGTTAGCATGAAATGATGGTGAAGTGGAGCTGAGGTACAAAACTGCTGATGGACGGGATTACTACTACAATCCCATCACAAAGCAGA
>CAJNDS010002434.1:287500-407500 GCA_905221605.1 Symbiodinium natans
TCGACATCTTCGTCGACCAGCTTAAGATCCAGTCCGGAGGTAAGGAGGAGGAGAAGGAGGAAGAGGAGGAGGATGCAACCACCAAGAAGAAGGAGAAGAAGAAGGAGGGCAAAGCCACCAAGAAGAAGAAACAAGAGGAAGATGAAGACAAGGAGAAAGAACCTCCTCCAAAGAAGGCGAAAAAGAAGAAAGCAGAAGAGGAGGAGGAGGAAGTGCCCAAAAAGAAGGCACGCAAAAAGTGACGAGATTTGGCTGCTTCTGCCGGCCACTGAAGTGGTTTCAAATCGACCAGCGCAGCCCCCGAGCCGCCCACGATGCAAGCGTCTCCCGCGAGAGTACCAGTCGAAGAGCAGTGAAATGCTCTGTGTAAGAAGCGACTCCCCACACGCAGGGCTTCGCCTCTCAGCTGGAGCCCTGCAACCTTGAAAGGAAAAGACTCGGAGTCAGAGCAAAATTGAGGGTTTGGGGGACCTTGGGGACCAGAGTGAAGTGCAAGCTTGCAGTTAGCACGTGCAGCGGGCGCTGCCGACCGAGTTCTGGGCTTCTGGCTCGAGCCACGGCACATACATCAACGGAGCCGCATCCGCAAATCTACACTTCATTTTGTAGGTGAGTCATCGGTCATTTTCATTTGTGGTTGAAGTAGCAGCCTTGGAGGTGTCACCTGGTTGGAAGGTGTGGGAGGCATGAGCTGCACGGGAAACGATGTTGTATTGCACGCCGAGCATTCGAAGGAAACGGCGGCCATCACTTTGCACACCGTTGATGATTGTTGATGTCTGTCCCTTCGTTCTGTGAAGAATTCTTCAGGTGGCACGCGCCGTCAGCAAGACAGGTCCACAGGGCACTTCCCTCTGAGCTGCGTTCGGCATGGTCCGCAACCTGCTGCCAGCTCAGCATGGGCATCCATGGGCTGAATTCAAAAACTGTCCGCCTGGCTGTCCTGCATGGGTTGGTTTAGCCCGGTTTGGCTTGAGTGCACCGCTCAGCTTTGCATGCGTAGCTGTGCGCCGTCAAGCTTTCTATCCGCCGCAGTGCAAAATTTGTGACATGTGGCAGGACTGCACAAGAAATCCATCCCCTGAGTAGACACCTAGTCTCCGAGCTACTAGTCCCCAGCTTCTAGTGGTGTCGTATTAGCCTGCAATGCTTTGTGGCTGTCCATCTGCTGATCGCGCAAGGACGCGGAGTGCATAGGGCACAGGAGCAGGGCAAAGCTTGGCAAAAATGCCAGATTCAGATAACTTTTCTCTGAGCGGCCTGCTGGAAGAGTTGGAGTTGGAGATCGAGGATCGCGAGAAGTCCGAAGATCACAGGCGAGGTGCGCTGCCGCAGGCAGACAAACCATCAGACGGACGAACGGATTTGGTCGTTCCTGCAGGGCCCAATGACGACTGGCAGTTCATGGGTCTTCTGGAAGGTTTAGAGGGCAGCGCCGAGAGCAATTCCATGTCTCAGTTTCGGAAGGACCAACAAGCTCCGGGAACTAAGCGGGAGAAGCGAGAAGTCGCAATTCAAGTTCCGCGCCCATGGTCCAGAACGGACGACGCATTGGTGGCCTTCACGAGTCTTGCTTCTGATGCGAACGCAGCCTACAGGAGCTACATGGAGGATGGATCGCTTGCTCTTCAGCCCTTTGTTCCAGACTCCAATGACCGCTGGAGTTTCTTCGCTGTCTATGATGGCCATGGTGGCCGGGAGGCTGTGGACTATTGCGAGATGCGTCTGCACGAGCAGGTCGCCCTTGAAATGAAAACCTCGAGTCCCCTAGATGCCTTGCAAAAGGCTTTTCTGAAGATCGACAGCCAGCTTGGGATGTATGGCGCCTGGAACCATGGTACCACCGCAACTGTTGTCTTGGTGCAGGGCTCCAAGGACCCCAGCAAGCCGCGCAGCCTCCATGTTGCGCACGTGGGTGATTCGAGGGCCGTTCTTATCGAGAACATCGGATGCCCCAGAAGCCTTACCAAGGATCACCGGCCCAGCGACCAGGATGAGGCCAAGCGGGTCACGGAAGGGGGTGGGATCGTGTCGGGTGGGAGGGTTGGGGGAGATTTGGCCATCTCTCGCTCCCTGGGGGACCACCGCTTGAAAGGCAAAGGCCTTAGCTGCACTCCTGACTTGTGTACTGTTGGTGTGGCCGCTGGGCACGTGCTGATTGTCGCAACAGATGGCCTCTGGGACGTGCTCAGCGACGAGGATGCCTGCAAGATTGTGGAGAGGTCAGTCGAAGAAGCAGCGGGAGCACGCCAGAGCCCCTCGGACATATCCGACTGGCTTCAGCATCACACTTCGCAGGAATTGGTTGATGAAGCGAAGCGACTGGGGTCAAGAGACAATATTCTGGTTCTTGCACTTTTTTTTTGAGTGTCACCGCTGCAGCCCAAGGCTGTCACAGCCGAATTCTATTGAGGACTCCCACTCTGTTCCCACAAAACACCAGTGTGCAGAAAAAGTGTGCAGATAAAGCATCTGCAATGCGCGCAATTGCGACTTCGAGTTGGAGGAGTTTGACAGAGTACAGGTTTGCCCCTCCCCCCTGCCCCCCAGGCCCCGCAGTTCTGTTTTTAAGTGTTTAGACAATTCACAGCATCCATGGCCTTTCAGATGGTGCTGCCGCTCCTTGTGCTTGCTTTCAGTGGCCTGAGCATGGCAACGCGCGTGGTGGATCTCGAGAAGACAAATACGACCAAGAAGGCACAGAAACTCAGCTGAAAACCAGACGGTACGTCTTTGCGAAAAAAGCTTTGTAGGGCTTTACCGGTTTAGAAACGTGTTCTCATTTCAACATTGAGTTTCCCGTTTTCGGTCTACGGTTGGCTTCCTTTTCGCATCTTTAGCGCAGCCGTACGCAGCATTGCCAAGGTATCATGAGCCTTGCACCTGCAGTCACCAATATTATCATCAGCAGTCCTGCTGTGATTATGGCCTGGTCTGCAGCTTGTCCAAGCAGATGTGTGAGCAAGCTATGCCTTACCATGCCTTGCCATGCCTGCGTGTTCTCTCAGAGTCGCTGCTGGCTGAGCATGTCCAAGCAGAGATTCCTTTTTTGACTTGTGCCTTTTCGAGTGCTTCCGGGAGCCGCGTCCTTTCTCTCAGGTGGCCCCGTGACTTCCACTCAGAGTCGGTGAGCGCGGTGAAGAACGCCCAGGGGCTCGCGGACCTCTCCAGTCCTCAAGGCTTGAGGACTGGAGAGGTCCGCGAGCCCCTGGGCGTTCTTCACCGCGCTCACCGACTCTGAGTGGAAGTCACGGGGCCACTTCCTAGCTAGGCGCACCCACTTGGAGAAGCCAGGCCAGGCCATCAAGGTCATCCGGAACAGACCCAACGCCATCTTCTCCGCCAAGAGCACGAAGCGGTCGTACACCAGCTGGTCGTACCCTATCCACTTTGTGTGGACGAAAGACGTGTCGCAGGAGCTGCTGGCCAAGCTGCCTCCACAAGTGCTTCGCAGCGACGAGGCGCAGCCGAGGAAGAGGGCGCGCTCCTCTGCCTCCGAGGCCCCGAAGGCCAAGGCCAAGCGGGCCAAGCCGAGTTCCCCGAAGGCCAAGCCGGCCTCGAAGAGGGCGCGCTCCTCTGCCTAAGCAGTCCTTTCCTGTCTTCAAGGAGCACCTTTTTGTTGCTGTTTCCCAGCAGCCGGCAGTGCTGCTTTGAGCAGACCCGAGTTTCATCAGCCGTTTTGAGCAGACTCCTCTGCGTATCTTCGGCACCCTTTTGTGCTCGCAGCAAAGCTGCTTCGAGCAGACCCCTTTGCGTGTCTTCAGTGCACGGCTGCCAGGAAAAGAGGAGCCGACCTCCACGGGCCTCATGCTAGTCCTTGCTCATCGTCCATTGAATTTCATTGCTGATTCAAGCATCGAGTGACTGCCAGGTCAGATTCCGGAGATGATGCATCACTCTGTTTTTAAGTGCTGCGACACTGTGAGGCTTGTCCGGGGTGTTTCCAGGTCTTCGGCTCAAGACAGGGCCCTCTTTTTGAAATTGCGCAGTTGTGCCTTCAACTCGACGAGCAGCGCCCTGGGGGAAAGATTCTTGAGACTGGTGAGGGAAGAGGGCATTCGCCCTGTGCGCTGAAGGCCGGTGTCCCAATGTACTTCTTCAAGACATTCCTGCGACCACCTTTGAAGTGCATGGAGAGCCAGGCCACGGGAAGTTAAGTACCGCACAATGTCTGCACAATACTTTGCACACAGGTGTTGCGCAATACTGCTTTCAGGCATCCGAGCCTTTCGCGACCCAGTACGATGATGTTCTGCCGCTTGGGCTCGGTTGGATTGTGAGCGGCATGTAGCAAACACGTCTGAAGTTCAGTGGCCGTGTCAGCAAGCGTCTGCGATCGTGGCTGGGGGTCTCAATGGAATAGAATTGCAGCGCAAGAATCGGACGTTCCGAGCCTCGTCCTGGTCCTGGAGTTAACGGCGTCGGGACTAATGACGCCCATTCAGCTCATGATGGCTGCAACTTCCATGTGGAAGGAGGTGAAACCGAAGTGTGCTTAGACTTTCAGGGCAGTGATGGGTTTTCTTCTGGAATGTGATTCCATTTATCTCTAGTTTTTGTTGTGGTCTCCCGGTCTCCTGGTCTCCTGCTGTGCTGGTCCTCTGGTACCCTGGTATGCTGGTCCTCAGGTCATAGCATATGAATCCTGTTGAAACCCATCATGCAAGCATTGGTTTGCAGAACGGGGGGCCGTGCTCCCCCCCCTCCCCAACCCCCTCGCTTTGTCAAGCCGTGCAAGCGTATGAGCGGCCTTGCAGCAATTGAAGTATACAAAAAAACTAAGTTTTCCTACCAAAATATTACGAACATACAGGTTTCCGATCAAAATGTGATCAGCCTGCTACTGTCTTCGAAAACGGTAGATAAACTGGCTATGTTTTTTCCACGATACATAGAGAAAAACATAGGAGAAAGCAGAAGTTTCCTAAATGTAAATATGGAGAAAACGGACGTTTGCCTGTGTAAATCATATGGGAATGTAGAGAAAATAGAGGTCTTCCTATGTAAATATGGAGAAAATAGGGGTTTTCCTTCGGAAATGTAGATCAAGTAGAGGGTTTCCTATGGAAGGTGCTGAAAAAAATCCAGCAATTCCGTTTTCTTGCATGTGCTTTCTCCTCCCTAGTCTGAGCTGGTGCAGCGCCATGCAGCTCTAAGGTTGCCCCACGACGCGGGCAAGTTGTCCATGAAGGACAAATCGCACGGAGTTCCAAGTCACCTGACTTCTCCGAAGGGACTGCGCCACAAGGAGCCCGCCACGGCGATGAGCATGAAGCCAACGTTATTTGGCGTCATCCGAGGTGGAGATCTCAGCAGACCATGGTGTAGAATGGTGCAGGCCATGCTTTCGAAAATGAAGCTCAGCTATGCAGCTATGCTGAGGCTCATCGTCGGAATCTTCCAGATCTGCTGCTCTCTTGCATATGTGATGTCCTTGGCTCGGCATGCTCAAACTGCAATGGACCGCCAAGGAGCCGGAAATCGAGGTCAGTGCCCAAGTTGCCCAAGCTGCCCAAGCTGCCCAAGCTGCCCAAGCAGGAAACAAGGACACAGCTTTGCAGTATGGCATGTGAGGCAGAACCTGGGGCAGAAATGAGCCTTGACGAGTGCGTTGAGATAGCCTGCTCCTTACATCTCCTCTCATGGCAGCGCAGAAGAGCGAACAAGCTCACGATCCTGAGTCTACGACGACGACTTGCAGTTGCACGGGTTGCACGGCAGTTGCCCGTTGAATCTTGACGGCGCTGGAAGGTCGCGGACGCACGGCCGTGGACCGACAAGCGACCCTCGGCAGCAACCGACTGCGAGACAGTCGTGGTCCTCTCATGTCCTCTCCATCTGTGGGCAGAATCTTGTCGAGTGGTCAAATCGCGGCGCACGAACTGATCACACGCAAGGTGCGAGATTGGAGCTTAGGATTGAGGCTAAAGCATTTGGACGTGCAAAAACTTGTGCAGCTCTTTGATGCTGTTTGGGTTTGCCCACTGAAGTGTGGGACTAGCATGGGTGTTGTCCGCTCAGCCTCTGTCACGTCCGTCCCCTCCCTCGCGCGCTCCCGTTCCCCACGCCCCGGCCACCGTCCGAAGGTGTTTTGGGGCTGAGCTCGCTTCAGTTGGGATGGGTTAGACATGATTGTGTTGTGTCCGTAAGCCTACCACCTACAAGATGTCTACAGGCTACTGTCAACCGAGAAAGTAAGTTCCAGTGCCAGGACTTCTGAAGTGATCCGAAGTGAGCTTCACTGTGAAGCCAGTGAAGCCTGTGAAGCCTGTGATTTCTTTTGTAGCCCTTCACATATATAGTCAAGGCTTCGAGAATGTCCGCTTGCTGCAGAACGCGGCCCGGAACCAGGGCAAGGTAGAACTGCAGCCGCTTGGCAGAAGCTGGACCTTAGGATGCCACGGTAGTGGGCGGTGCTCAGCAGCAACTTGCTGTTGCCTTTTGCAGGAAGGATCTTTTGCAAAATGGGAAGTTTGTGGCGGTGAAGCGTATGCCGGTCACTTGGACTGGCAAGAACCACAAGGAGCCAGAGTCATGCCGGGCTCTACGTATCTCTGCATGCAAGACGAGACCGATGGGAGGACTTTTTGGAGAAACACCCGTCCGAGACCGAACTCCCGTGGATGGACCTTGGCTTAGCCTCTTGGCGTTGAATACGGCTTCTGATCCTTTAGGTGTATAGGAATCCCCGTATTGTTCAGTGTTGCTGCTGTGGCCGGGCCAGCTTGCTGTCGACACCTGCTGATGCTGACCGGGCCTTGCAGAGGCCAAATACTTGCATGCGAAAGGCTTCCGCTTCATCTGCTACTTGGGCAAATGGATTATACCCGTTATGGCCGATTGTCGCCCCCATGATTCGAGGGCTCCATCCCCAATTGGATTTCACGTTCCTGAGGTGAGCCTTTCGGAACGTTTCGCAGTGAAAGAGCCTGGTCTCGATCAGCCCTGTTGGCTTTTGCCAGTCTCTTCGGTTCTTCTGCTGCCCGCGTTGTCCACGTTGCCCATCTGAGCCGCCACTGTCAAGACTCTGAGGGGAGACGTTTTTTGTCTCTGAATTCGCCGATCGAGGTGATCTGCAGCTAGGCAGCAGTTTGGAAAAGAACCGAAGTTCTGGAAGGACGAGAGGAATCTGTTGTGGTGCTTAGGTTTGAATGGTGTCAAGCCGGTCCAACTCCTGGTGAGGAGCGGGAGCAACGTGGCTTGAGACAGCTTCAGGATGGCTGTACAGAGCAGCTACACACACATCGAGGCATGAGGCATAGGCCCTGCACCCGCTTCAAGGCAGATGCTGCGACCTGTCGCACAGCAGCTCCTTGGCTGACCGCAGATCAGCTCTTAGAGACATGGGAACCCTGCCTTTGACGGCTTGCGCCAGGATTTTTGCGGCAGTCGGTCACCTGCACAGTCTAAAGATTGCACACTGCGATCTTTCACTGGAGAATCTTGGCGAACACAATAATGTTCGTCGGCTAAATCCTGTGAGCCGCCATCCATCCAAGGAACATTCTCCTGGCCACAACCTCACCGGACGATCCCCCTCAAGTGAAGCTCATCGACTTCGGAATGGTGCTCTCGACTGCATTTATCGCGGTCCTCTCTCTTGCTCTCTGTTTCTCTGCAAAAAAACAAGTATAGACTCACACAAGCGACCTTTCTACCTGCTACTCACTGGCAGCTTCTCCGGTGTTTAAGGGTCATCGCTTTCAGTCAAACCATTCAGCAAGGCCGTCATGAATCAAGACTTCATGGCCGGCGTCTCAGATTCGCAGCCGGATTGTGTCTAAGCGTCCAGTCCCAAGCAGCTCTTGTGACTTTGCGCAAGGTTGGTCCGCGTGGGAAGCCGTCCTACCAGGCTCCGGAGATGCATGAGCAGTGTCGCTATGCGACCTGGCATTGCAACAAAAGCACAGGGCAGGGGCTGGGTATTAGTTCCCCGCATCCTCGTGCGTTTTTGTTTCCAAGGCACTCAACACCCGACACACACAATACACAATACACAATACACAATATTCAATACACAATACACAACGCGCAACATACAAGCTACCACAGCACACAACGTGCAACGTACAGCGCGCAACACACACAACCACAACCACAACCACAACCACAACCACAACCACAACCACAACCACAACCACAACCACAACCACAACCACAACCACAACCACAACCACAACCCCAACCCCAACCCCAACCGCAAACGCAAACGCAAACGCAAACGCAAACGCAAACGCAAACGCAAACGCAAACGCAAACGCAAACGCAAACGCAAACGCAAACGCAAACGCAAACGCAAACGCAAACGCAAACGCAAACACAAACACAAACACAAACACAAACACAAGCACAACACAAACACAACACAAACACAACACAAACACAACACAAACACAACACAAACACAACACAAGCACAACACAAACACAACACAAGCACAGCACAAACACAACACAAACACAACACAAACACAACACAAACACAACGCCAACACAACGCCAACGCCACGCCAACGCCACGCCACGCCACGCCACGCAACGCAACGCAACACAACGCAACACACAACACACAACACACAACACACGAAGCAACACCCGACACACGAAACACAACGCACCCACACACAGAACTTACAACACCACACGGACCTTTTCGTGGGAGGGTCTCTGGCTCCTCGAAGGGGTCTGGCGGCTGGGTGGCGAATTTCGGGCGTTTTCCGTGGGAGGGTGTGTTCACTTTTGGCCTCTATGCGGGCTTTGGTTTTCTGCGGTGGCGTCCCCACGCATATGCCTGCATGCCCGTGCTTGCACCGCATGCTGAAGTGCATGGAGTCTGGGACTGCACACACACACACACAGCCACACACGCACACAGCCACACGACAGCCACACCCACAGCCACACCCACAGCTACACGCACAGCCACACGCGCAGCCACGCGCAGCCACACGCGCAGCCACACGCGCAGCCACACACGCAGCCACACGCACAGACACACGCAGCCACACGCAGCCACAGACACAGCCACAGACACAGACATGCACAGACACGCACAGACACGGACACAGACACAGACAGGGATACAGACACGGACACAGGCGCGCACAGGCACGCATAGGCACGCACAGGCACGCGCAGACACGCACAGGCAGGCACCCACTCACGCACGCACGCACTCACTCACCTACCCCTTCACACGCACAGACACCGCCGGCCTTCATGCGGCAAAAGTAAGATATCAGGCCTTTCGACTACTATTCTGACGGTGCTGTTGTTCATTCTCCCTCACCGAGTGCTGGAATGGTAAAGGTTTGTCCAGATTTGTTTTGTGGATTCTTCAGGCAATGCAGATCCTCACGGTTGCAGTTCCGATTCCCGGGGGTATGGGTTTGTGTTCCCATGGTGTTGCATGTTATTCCGCTGGTTAGTCCCCTCCCCCCTGTAAAACCCCCTTCAACCCCCACACCAACAACTTGTAGGCACCAAGAGGTTCTAGAATCCTCCGGTGCCTGAGAAAACAGACACTTGTGTCGACTTTGCTGGCTTTTGCTGCGTCCTGCGAATGCTCATTGTGCCACAGTAGCATGAACAGACACGAATCCCCCCCCCCCCCCCCCCCCCCCCCCCCCCACACACTAACGTCTGAGTCTAGTCTTTGTGAAATCTGAGGTCCCGACATGTCTATGCATGCATGAGCAGCATGGGCATGGACTGGCATCTACTGGCTCAAGCCAGCGAAAAGGTGCGTTGCACTTTGCTACTTGGCACCAGTGCGGGAGTTTGCTCTCGCACTGGTAGCGGGGCCTTGCGCTCCTTTTGACTGCCATGGCTGGGTCACTGTTAGATGGCTTGCGCTTTGGCACCTTCCTCCGCGAGGAGGACAGCAACGGCCCCTTCGGCGGACAGACTGAAGGGCGGACTGGTGTGCCCCGCTTCAACGGAGCCAGCCAAGTTCAATGAGTGGAAATTTCGAGTGCAAACCCGCCAGCGCAAGGAGAAGTCGATGTCTGCGGAAGAGCTCAAGAAGTTGGGCCCACTCGGGCTGCGGCTTCTGGATGGCCTCTCCGGCCATGCCCTGCAGCTGGCTCAGTTCATGAACATGGATAAGCTGGATGGTCCCGAAGGCGCTGACTTCTTGATAAAGGAGCTGGAGACCCAGCTCAGGCCAAGGCGTACACAGCAGGCCCGTGAACTTTATGAAGCCGGTGCCCGAGTCGGAGGCTATCTGTCAAGACAAGCTGCTGAGCCTATGGTGAGCTACATTCTTAGGCGCAGGGCCTGGTACCAGAACCTTTGTGACCTTAGCAGCGAGCTGAAGTTGCCCGATCTGGTGTTAGCAGAGCAGTTACTGGACAACTCGAACATAAGCCAGGACCACAAACTGTTGGTACGTACAGCGCTCCAGCAGAACCTGACGTTTGACAGAGTAGCAGACGAGTTGATCAACCAGCACAGCCATGTGCATGAGCGTTTCCAAGGACAAGGTGCCCCTCGGAGAAGCTTCGGCGGCGACGGGCGCGGACCTTGGAGACCGGCTTGGACGCCGCAACATCCCAAGGGCAGCCATGGCAAGGGCAAGGGCAAGAGCCAATACGCTTTCCATGTTGACCAGGACTTCGGCGACTATGGTGACGACGACCCCGAAGACCAGTACGACCCCGCCGGCTACATGACCCAGAACTGTGAGTACGGCTACGACGAGCACATGGACTTCGAGGTCACTGAGTTCGCTGAGGAGCACCTGGCCTACTTGATGGACCAAGGCCTAGACCCAGACGACCGTGAGGCAGGCGACTTTGCGGCGGACGTCATCCAGGCCGAGGAGGAAGCATATTGGAGCCGAAAGGGGGCGCACTCCAAAGGACATGCCCCCATGAAGCCACCGCCTTTTGAGGTCAGCGGCTCTTTCACCATGGACGAGAAGAAGGCGCGGCTGCTTTCCTTGAAGGCGAGGACGTCGTGCAGGAAGTGCGGAGCAGTGGGCCATTGGAGCGGCGACGCTCAATGTCCCCTGAACAGAGGCAAGGGCAAGTTCGGGAAGTCTGGCGGCGGTGCACCATCATCCTCTTCTTCGGGCTTTGGACGAGGCCGCGCCCCTGGACGTGGAACCCAACACTCTGGGCGAGGCGGCGGCAAGGACAAGCCCAGAACCGTCTACTTTTCCATAAGGGAGCCCGACGCTGGCGACCCGAAGGGCTTCTTGGCTCTCCGCTCTCCTGACCCGACCGGCGGCTACCGCCAAGTTCCGCCACCAAGCTCTTTGACATCGGCTCCGCCGGCGACTTCTGCGGCAGCGACCTCCTCATCGACGACGCCTGCGACAGCGACCTCGGCAGCACCGACGCAGAATGTGGCGGCGGCGCGGACCATCGTCGACCTGACGGACAAGGATGGACCTTGGCAGGTGATACCGTGCATGGACCAGGTGGACTATGTCAACGCGGAGCAGCCCGACGTCGACATGGAGATGCTTCTGGAGGCGCTTGGCGGCGTGCCGCTGGAACCTCTGCCACTAACATCGCCGGCTTCTTCACCATCTCCTGGCGCCGAACCTTTGGACGACGCAGCAGCACGTGTAGCACAACCGGCACAAGGCATGAGGCGAGTGGCCCCACATAGCAGGTCCTGCCCGCATACGAGGACGACCGCCAGTGGCAGCAACCAGTACTACCACATCCGCAAGTGCACTGCGTGCGGCGAAGTGCTCGAACGCACCCGCAAGCAGCCACAGGATCCGGCACCTCAGCCAAAGGCGGCAGCAGCCCCAGCTTGCCTACACCACAGAGTACACTGGAAGGGCTCAAATGCCTTTCTGAGAATGCGGACCTGTCTCGACTGCGGCTTCAGAGAGAGCATTCCCCGAGCGGATGGTGACGGCAATGTTCCTGGAGCTTCCTCGTCAACTACCGGAACGAGCTCTACGGCGACTTCGGCACGACCCTCGAACGCGGCTGCGTCCGCGACACGTCACGACCTCGACGGCTACGTGCTCAGCCCGCCGGAGATACAGCAAATCGTCGGCACGTTCAACGAGGCAGTGGGCAGGCGTCTTGAAGCAACCGGCGATGCCCCGATTCCGGCGGACCGGCTGTTGGAGGCGCTTCGGCTGACGATCGAGCAGGTTACGATTTGGCACCAACGACAGGCCGCCCCGGCATCGACTACACCCTCGACCCGGGCCTCAGATACTGCAAGCTTGGCAGAGCGTGTGCGGATGCGAGGGGAGACACGTGTCGAGTCCGGGAAGTACAAGAACCAGGCCTACATCACTGCGTACGAGGACCGCGACTACAAGCACTGGTGCTATGCCAACGTCACCGACCAGAGCCACCCAACTATGAAGCGATTGGTTCAATACTTCCGCGAGCATGACGCCTACCTTGACTCCGATGCTCAGAACCGTCACGCCTACATGGCCTACCTCGACCACGATGACGAGGACGACACGATCTTTGCGGAAGGCGACCTCGTGGCGATTCTGGACACCGGCTGCAGCCAAACATGTCACGGCGACGCCTGGCTTCCAAGGTACGTGGACGCGACCCGACAGGAAATGCCGAAACTTTGCACCGAGGACAGGCCCAACTTCAGGGGGATCGGCGGGGCCATCCAAACCGCTGGTACCCGACAGCTAGAGCTTTGCCTTGAACTCCTCGATGGTGGAGTTGCCCGAGGCGACCTTTATTCCACCGAGCTCATCGGCTCCGAGGCTCCTTTGTTGCTTTCCCTGCAGGCTCAGAAGGCGCTTGGGTTGGTGATCGACTTGTCTGCCGAAGTGGCCCACTCTCAGGTTCTCGGCAAGGACCTCAAGCTGGTCATCAAGGACGGCCTCCTCGGACTTCGGCTACTTCCGGCGGACGTCGCGGACGAGAGCAAGGACCACGAGACCGCCGGCGGTGCCAACGACATCGGCGACTACGACAACTTCACGACGGATGGCAAGCAGGACGTCGAGCAGGACACCGAACGCGCCAGCAATCCGGTCCACGAGCACGACGGCATCACGAACTCGGATGACGAGGCCTCGGAGGACGGCTACGGCACGGACGGCGGCGTAGAGAACACGGCCATCGGCTACCTGGCTGTCGACGCTCTCAAGAGCAAGATCATGTCCAAGGGGCAGTCGGCAAGGGTCAGCCGAGACATCGAGGACATCACGGCGACAGATCAGATTCTCTGGGGCCAAATGTTGGGGAAGAAGACCAGAAGGCCATCGTTTCTCCCGCGTGGATGCCGGACTTTCCTCCTTGAACTGGTTGCTGGCGCTGCTGTCTTGACGCACATGGCCTCCTGTGACTATGGTCTTCCTGTAAGCGACCCGGTGGACGTCCGACTTGGCCCAGGCCTCGACCTTCTTACCCGCGATGGCCGCGACGCTGTGGACCGCATCATTGAGCGGGACGACCCCTACGCCATCACCTGCTCCCCGGTTTGCGCCACGTGGTCAACTTGGACAAACATGCTTGCTGGGGACTCATGGGAGAAGTGCTTGGAGGAGAGGCGCCGGTGGACCCCAGTGATCGAGTGGCTCCAGAGCACGGCCCGCAAACGGCTTGCCAAGGGCCGACAGTTCCTCTTTGAGCATCCGTGGGGCAGTGCTATATGGCGACTTCCCATGAGCCGGCGGCTACTTGAACAACCGCCACACGACGTCTTCACCATGGAGCCTTTAGAAGCAGTCAGGGCTGATCTGTGCCAATTCGGACTCAAGGATGCCAAGAACAACTTTCCGCGCCAAAGGCCGACTGCCTTTGTCACCGCGACCGCTGAGCTGAAGAAACGGCTTGCGCGGCTATGCCCTGGCACTCACCTGCATTAACCTCTTGAAGAAGCAGACCATACTCGTCGTGCTCAGGAATGGACTCCCAAGCTGTGCAAGGCGATTTTGGATGGTATGCTAGAATCACTTGAGAACACCTCCGTCCAGACAGCCTTTCCAGCAGAGGCTGAGTTGGAAGACGAGATCGTGGACGATGACGACCCCGGCTCCCTCGACGCGATCCTCACACCGGATGACGAGGCCACTGCGCTCAGCGATGGCGTCATCTTTGGCAACAGGCGACAGGACGAGCACCTCGACACCATCCGTGAGGAGACGGCGCCCCCTGTTCTACCTGAAGTGGAAGCTGCGCCTCTTATGGCTTCTCGGAATGCCTGGCGACAGCTCCCTCGAAGCCAACGTGTGGCGCTGAGGAGACTTCACACCATGACAGGCCACAGCAGTGCAGCCGCCATGCAGCGGCTACTCCGGACAGCCGGCGCCGATCCCGCCGCCATCAAGGCACTCAACCACTTCCACTGCCCAGCTTGTGCTTGTGTGCAACGTCCCAACGAACCGCGACCTGTGAAGATGCCGAATGAGCACACCTTCAACAAGAACATCTCCATCGATGTGTTCATTGTCCGAGATGTTGACGGCGTCAAGTACAAGTACCTATCCGCTGTGGACAATGGAACGCTGTACCACGCTGTGTGGCTAGTTGGCACGGGACATGGCCCTCCTTCGTCCTCTTCATGCGCTACAAAGTTCCGGGATGGATGGCTGTCCTGGGCTGGTGCTCCGGAGACTGTGACCCTTGACCGAGGCAGCGAGAACCGAGGCAAGTTCCAGGCCATGTTGAAGTCCCACGGGACTTTACTACGTTACACGGGGCTGGAGTCACCCTTCCAGCTCGGCCGAGGAGAGCGACAAGGTGCCGTGATGAAGGACATCATGCGACGTGTGGTTGCCAGCCGACAGCTCCAAGGGCAAGAAGCTATGGAAATGTTAGGCGTGGAGGCGGCTACGGTCAAGAACAATCGCCTCCACCATGCCGGCTTCACTCCCAGCCAATGGGTTCTTGGACGACTGCCGCCAGAAGTCGACAGCCTTACTTCGCCTCTTGCGCCCGATCGACTTGGACAGCATCAGGAGATCCACGACGGCCAGACAGCCTTCGCAAGGCAGGCAGCCATTCGAAGCGCGGCTCGGCAAGCATTTTCGCAGGCCGACTCCTCTGAAAGGATTCGGGCAGCGCTCCTCAGGAAGAGTGTTCCAATGCGTGGCCCCTTTGTCCAAGGGGATCTTGTCTGCTTTCGCAGAAAGGCTGGCCCAGGACCCCACAAATGGTTTGGCCCTGCAAGGGTTGTCGGCCAGGAGGGCCGTTCGACTCTTTGGATCGTGCACGGTGGCATCCCTCTTACCGTGTCCGTTGAGCAAGTTCGTTTTGCAACAGGCGCCGAAGCCTTTGCCAAGAGGCAGCTGGAGCTTAAGCCGAGCCGGAAACGAAGACGCGAGGACCTCGACGGCGTGGACAGCGACGACCACGACTACCCTTTCGGCGACGACCTCAGTGGAGCTGGAACGGCAGCTGGAGCGCAGGGTACCTTCTTCGACATCAGCGAACCTGTGCCCGCTTCAGCGCCGTCGCTTATACCTTCACATGGACCTGCACCTCCTCCTGGACTACCTGGACCACCAGACGGCCCTGGAGGCGTTGCTCCACCTCCTGTTCTTCCTGGACCTTCGCCTGACCAACTTCCTGGTGTGGACGTTCCTGTCCCAGATTCTCCCTTGGCGCCTACAACCGAGATCAGCTCGGAGCCAGATCAGGAGCACATGCCACCCAGCCGACGTGACTCCACCGAGATTCAACCTGCCGGCCCACCGGTGACCTTCACCCCTCTGCAGCAAGCTATGCATCGGTCTGTGGATGCACTTGATGGACACCCAGCCCGGAAACGCGAGCTCTCTCCTTCAGTACGCACGGAGCCCACCTTTGAACGTCGACCACCTCCTGGACTACCGCCACCTTCAAGTACGGAGACGGCAACCGGGGCTTCAACTGCATCTACCTCCTCTCGAGCCTTTGGCGCCTTCTTGGCCAAGAGGACGGTGAACAAGAAGAGCGCCGCAGCCCGTGCCAAAGAGCTCAACTTCAACAAGTCCGAGGGCAAGCAGAGAGAAGGCATCGCGCAAGCACGCGGGAAGGAGTGGAACAATTGGAAGGATTTTGATGCAGTGGACGTGATCCCTCCTTCTCAAGTTGATGCCTTCCTGAAGGAGCACTCCGACATCGGCGTCACCCCGATGAGATGGGTAGACACCAACAAGGCTCAGCCATGGGAGGAGGCACGCTACAAGTCTCGCATTGTTGTGCGAGGCGACCTGGAATCTGGAGCTGCCGACGCACGAACCGATTCCCCTACTTGTTCATCCTTGATGCTCAACTTCATGTTATCCACGTGTGCAAGCAAGCGCTGGAAGATTCGTGGAGGCGACATCACCGCCTCCTTCTTGCAGGGAGAACCGATGGAGAGAACGTTGATCTTGAGTCCACCGCCAGGTGGCCTCCCAGGCGTGGAGCCTGGGTCACTGCTAGTGGCCAGAAAGCCCGTGTACGGCACACGGGATGCACCCCGCGGATTCTGGAGGAGACTTCATCGGGTATGTCTCGAACAAGGTCTGGAAGCCATTCCTCTTGAGCACGCCTGCTACGTGCTCAAGAAGGAAGGCCGCGTAGCAGGCGTCCTCATTTCACATGTCGACGACATTCTCTGGGCAGGCGAGCAGCAGATGCAAGACATCGCGGCCCGGCTCCGCAACGAGTTCAAATTTGGAACTCTTGACGACGACAAGCTCATCGAGTACTGCGGCCGGCAAATCTTTCAGGATGTGGATGGAATCCGCGTGAGCTGTCCTAATCCGGCTGCCAAGGTGCGTCCAATTCACTTGGACGGTCAACGGCGCAAGATGAGAGGAGCAGAGGCCACTGACTCGGAGCGCGGGCAACTCCGCTCCGTTGTGGGCACCTTGAATTGGTTGGTCCGTGTTTGCAGGATCGACATCGCCTACCAGGTGCACCGCCTTCAGACTGTCCTCAAGACCTGCACAGTGGACGACCTCCTCTCCTGTAACCAGCTCCTCAGCTACGTGAAGTCCACCCCGAATAAGGGCCTCTTCTTTCCGTACGGAGCAATGGAGATCGAGGATGCGAAGGTGCTCTCCATCACAGATGCAAGCCACGCCGCGGACTTTGACACCTCACAGGACGGCAAGCGGCTTGGCTACCGCTCCCAGGCAGGGAGGCTGCTGGTTCTCTGTGGGCACGACTTCCTGGAGAACTCCGGCGGGCAGGTCTACATCCTCGGCTACCACTCCAACGTGATAAGGCGAGTCTGTCGCTCAACGCTTCAGGCAGAAACATTGGCCTTGATCTAAGGATACGAGGAAGCAGAACATGTCCGGGCTCTACTTCACCACGTCTTCGGCGGCAAGGTGGACAAGACTCTCACCGAGGCCATGGACGCGCGGGAGCTCATCATGCTGACGGACTGCCGATCGCTCGAAGAGCATGTGAACCAGGCCGGACTCCACACCGTGGCTGATAAACGGCTAGCTATAGATCTCTGCGGGATCAGACAGCTGGTGTGGCGAAAGGCTGGCGAGGAAGTTGGAGACCCTTGTACTCTGATGCTCCTCCCGTGAACGCCACCACCTTGATCCGCTGGATCGACACGAGCACCATGGCGGCAGATGGGCTGACAAAGGCCATGAAGGCTCCGCAGCTTGACCTCCTCATGAGAAGCAGTCGTGTGGAAGTGAGCTTCACTAAGATCAGCTGACAGCTGGTCCAATTTTCGGATCCATGCCCATAAAGAAAGTTATGGGTGTGAAATCTGAGGTCCCGACATGTCTATGCATGCATGAGCAGCATGGGCATGGACTGGCATCTACTGGCTCAAGCCAGCGAAAAGGTGCGTTGCACTTTGCTACTTGGCACCAGTGCGGGAGTTTGCTCTCGCATCTTTCAGGTCAGGAAACGTATGCAGTGGTCAGCAGGGTTGCAGTTAGTACCGCAATCCCCACCTCCAACCCCTCCGACCTTGCCCAAAACACACCCATAAAAAAATCAAAGCCCTTAGAATAAGAAAGGTGCTTGGAGACTAAGCTGAGACGAAAAAATGGGAACCCAGCACATTAAACTGAAAACCGAAAGGGAGCAAGGCTAAGAAAAGCTGGGAATACAAGTTTTAGAAAAATGTGTCCAATGGAGGTACTGATCGGAAGCAGAGTTGGTGTATGTAAGAACTTTGCGCACCCAACTGAGGATCCTTGCTTGGCTGATGCCTTCTCCGTAGGGGTGGTCCTCTTCGGGTTGCCTGGCTGTTGGCATGCATGGATTCTTACCTGTCACGTCTGCTGAACTTGTGTTGGGCTCACTTTCCTCAAGGATGGTGGCCCAAGACTACCCATGGCTGACGACAAAGTCCTCACCTTAAGCTCACGAAAGCAGGGCCAAATGCCGAAGACTGCTCGTGCCTGCAACCGAGGCCCAATGGCTGCAAGTGTTTCGAATTCGCCCGGCAGAAGGGACTTCAGGCTTATATGATGAAGAGGAAGGCACGTGACTTGGTGTGCATTTGGTGCTTCCGCTTTGGTGGGAGTGTTCTAGGGGCTGGCATAGCAGCCATAGCACCTGACACTCGTGCAATGCTCGCCACGCTTTTCAAGCACAGCTCAGGGAACAGTGGTGGAGCTCGACTTTCCGAGGTCTTCAGTGCAACTTGATGTGACGGCTTGGACGGTTCAAGTTTCAAGGACATGCTTCTAGATTCCAGATCGAGTAAAATGAGTAAAAGTGCTGAAAGAGCCGAAGGCTGAAGGCTGAAGTCAGACCTTCAAAGAAGCATTCGCCGACATGCTGGGGTCGGGA
Organism: Symbiodinium natans; assembly: GCA_905221605.1. NCBI lineage: Eukaryota > Dinophyceae > Suessiales > Symbiodiniaceae > Symbiodinium > Symbiodinium natans. The sequence goes on from CAJNDS010002434.1 coordinate 306,195, forward strand.
TGGCTGTTCGCCACACATGTAGCGACAATGTAACACTGTAATGACATGCAGCGGGCTTGTTTGCGCCCCCTGAAATTGCAATGCCACATGTGCCATCTCCTTCATGCGAAAGTTGATTTAGCAAATATTTTCCCGGTTCTGGAAGCACACCCTGACTTGAGCCCTCTTCTTGCGGAGACAAGGACTCCCTCATGGAGTTGCTCGAGGCATTGCTCAAGGTCGACCCGGCTGAAAGGTCGAGGCCGTGGCCTGAGAACCCTTTGCCGAAGGGTAGGAAGGTCCAAGTTTATAAAATTTCTTGGGTTTAGGGTTTAGGGTTTAGGGTTTAGGGTTTAGGGATCAGATGCTTTTGCATGTCAGGATTGGGGCCTCAACGCTACCATGGCTGGGCGAAGAATTGTGATAAAGCCGCGACCGGCAGCTCTACGGCCTTCAGGCCGCCTCTTTCTTGTTTCTTTTTGAGGGGATTTAGGGTTTAGGGTTTAGGGTTTAGGATTTTTGGGGATCAACGGCTCCATGAGAGGATGTCTGCTCCATTGTGTTAACCTTATTGGGGCCCAGTATTTTAAGGGGATCATACATTAGGGGCCCTCTTATCATCGTAAACCCCAGATTTTTGCCATGTGTACAAGTAGTATAAGTTAGTATAGGCTTGTTGTGTCAGGTGGGCTGCAGCGGCGCTCGCTTAGCAATGGCTGAACTGTTTGCAAACAGAAGTACAGAAGGCTGGAATTTCTATTCAGCACAGTAGCTTGGCAAAGCAGGCACTTTTGCGGATGCTGCTTGCCGGATTGCTAGATTGCTTGTCTGTGCTGACGTAATCCATGGCAAGATGCCACGTTCTTTGGCCATGCAATGACCAATGGCCCCAAAAAAGTTCCTCTCTTAAATGCATTTTCCGCCCGCGCCCATGCTAGAAATCGGTGCGGAGCCTCATTTCATTTCGCCGGGCGCACGGATGGGTTCTAAAATTGCAGGTTGCTTTTTCGGGGTCTTTCGGTATACCCCATAGTTCATAATGATCCCCCCGTGCTGCCTGAAGGCTGTAGCAAGAACAGGATTCGGGGCAGAGCGCACGCAGCGCGGCCCTCTGCAAGTGACACGTCTCGGGCCCTTCGGCTCCGGCTGTTCACAAATTCATTGTTTTGGCAAGCGGCAGTGTTGCTCCCGGACTTTTCTAAGCTCCCTTAAAGAATCGTCCTATAGCCTCTTCAGCTTGAGGTTTGCATTGAGCTTTGGTGGAGGCACTTGGTAGAAACCCAGAAGTGAGGACAATGTGATGATCTTCTGTATGCGCGATGTTTCAGAAAGGGATTTTCAAGGCTTCGGGGTGCATATCACTGAAAATGGACGTGCAACTTTGGGTGCTGGACTCCCCATGTGATCACCGGAAGGGACATTTTTGCAGGGGTTTGTGCATTCTTGGGGGAATTGGGGGGAAGCCAGCATCATGTTTGAAGTTTGGGGCGCAGCCTCGGTGCAGCCTGCTTGACTGAGTCAAGCAGTTTGGATGCTGAGCCTGAAGCTCTCAGAAGTAAAACTTTTTGAAATTTGAAAGTTGGAGAATCTGCCCCAAGGCAACGGCGACGTTTTGATCGGTTTACTTGTCATGACTTGCTATCGCGCATTCTGTTCTGATCACATGATTCACGTGTCCTGCCGCCGGGGAAAACATGAGGGATGTCCTACACCTTCGTACACACCCAGAAGCCTGGATGTCTTGAAAAAAAAGCTCACCCGCAGAGATTCCAGTGCACCTTGCATGTTCGCTAGGCTTGGCCTCACCGACCTCCCAACATCAAGAGTCGGCTCAGCAACTCATCGAAGCGTTCTGAAAAGGTCCCCTGCCCTAAACATGGCCTCTTCCCTTTCCAGTATCGAATGCTGATGTGATTCCGTGCCGTCACTATGCGCAATTGCCAAGCAGACAATGGCAAGACTGAAATCCAGCGATGGTGCCGCTGGGACGGCATTATTTCGTGCTGGTGAATCTTCAGAACGCTATGAAATTGGTTCCTCCTCGGATGCGAACGACAGCAAAGACCGATGAACGAATGCGCAATGTCGTCTGCCATGAATCGTCGAGGTCAATTGTCGGAACGATACGGGGTCGCCTCAAGTTCCAGATTTGTTTCGCGGTGTCAAGCCACTGGTCGCATGTAGCCTACAAGACTTCATTTCTCAAATGTTTAAAGTTTCAGATCTTTAGACTGCAGCCTTGAAGGCTGGAGGCTTTAAGTTTCAGTTCTTATAATGGGTGGGGGCCGGAATTATTCTTGATAAATCCGGGTATTGCGAACAGCTTTTGATGTTTTGATTCGGCAACGTTTCGCTCCATTCGAGCCACTTTACTAGTCGGAACTTATCATTACGAGACTCCATTTCAAGGGTTGAAGCGTATATAGCCGGGACGAACCAACAACTCCAAGACTTGGAGGTTCATGGGTAGCTTCATCAGTAGCGCGATAAGCTTTGCAAGCATACTTCTACCTGTATTTAGGGGTACTTAGAACCCTGCACTAGAATCACGCACCCATGAACCTCCAAGCAGGGCGGAAGAGAACTTCAGGATATCTTCGAAGTCGGCGATGGCATCGTGGCCTTGAGCCCTGTCCTGGCGAGCGTGGCAGACTCCGGAGCCGCTTGACGGGCCTAGGGGCCTGGGGGCCTAGGGGCCTAGGGGCCTAGGGGCCTAGGGGCCTAGGGGCCTAGGGGCCTAGTCACAGTGACACGGTTTTGTCACTCTTGAGTTTCTTTTGTGTGTGTGTGTGTGTGTTTTTTGTTTGTGTGTGTGTGTGCGTTTTGATCACGGAATTTAGGCTGGAACAGACCCCTCTGCTGTGCTACAGGATGGCGACGAGATTCCGCTTCCTCTTGTTGACAGCCTCGCCCTGCGATGGGTCCTTGCGCATTGCCAAGAGTACCGCGTGCAAGGGAGGTGGGTGCTGAGCAAGAAGCAACTGGACAGCAGGTCGGTCGACGTTGGCTTTGGGTTTGCTTCTTGCCACCTCTCATACAGTCACTCCAAGGCTTTCAAAAGGAGGGCCGAGCGATCTGGAAAAGTTGCTTTGGGCAGCGGACTTCCTTGCTTTGGACCGACTGGCCAGCCTTTGCCTGGCGAAGCTTGAGCTCAGGCTGCAACGATGCCGTCTGTCTCAGACTGCCAGTAGCACTCAGTAGCTTCAAGAGTTCCTCCAGTCGAAGTCGCACTGCTGGCCTGAGGCAGGGCTCCTGCTCCAGGACCCGATCATGGTTTCACACTGTTCCTGTGACGGCTTGTGTTGAGCATGTACTGGGTGGCACCCTGCCCTGTCAGATTCAGTGTCGCTCAGGCTCATACATTTGAGGCCTCCTGATCACGACCGCGAGCGGTGAATACGAAACTTGCGTACTGCGGCTAGGTTTTGTTCTCCATTTAAGTCGCTGACTTGAGTTTGAAGGCTTGAGGGGTTCTGGATCAGCCAGGAGCAGGGCACGAAGATCTCGCTGCGAGCTTTGTGTCGTTGCTTGGAGTTTGGGTTAAAGCTGCCAGAGCTGGCAGTGGCTGTCCTCCAAGCGGTCCAGGAACAGGCGGCTTTTGGTGACGAAACCGCCCTTTCAGCCGTCAGCCGATGCCGGGCCCACGCAGCGGCAGCGGTGAGGCTCGCGACTGTGAAGGCTCTCGAGATGCTGGCACCGAAGGGCCACGCTGTGGTCACGCAGTGCCTTCAGTCGAGATTGCAGATTGAAGCCGAGGAAGAGGTTCAGCTGGCCATACTCCTTGCTCTCGTAAAGGTTGGAGCCAAAGAATCAGCGTCATCACAGGCATCGGCGTCACAGAACTTCGTGGACATCCACAACGTCCTGAGATTCCTGGGTCCAAATTGTTCAGCTGCGATTCGGGAAGCAGCGGCCCAGGCAGTGGGGTCCCTGGCACAGATCGGAAGTGCGCAGGCCCTTGCTGCCCTTATCGGGTCACCCCCTGTCTACCTTCGTCAAGGCATCACCGACAGCGCCCCACGTGTTCGTCGAGAATCCCTTCGGTCTCTCCAGCAGCTGGTCGGGAACTGCAAAAGCATACATGTCCTATCTGGGATTGCAGCGAGACTGCAGGACACGGATGACGGTGTGCGAAAAGAGGCCGTCAAGGCCGTGGCATTGATTTCCAGACCTGGCGATGTGATTGTGATTCGCGCTGCGCTCGCTTGCTTGGGGCCTGGCTGTCCGTGGGCTCTCAGTGTTGGCGTGCAAGCCTTGCAGCTGGTTGGACGCGGCGATGCGGCCGCAATCGCTGGTGTTCTCCAGCACATGAAGGATCCCAAGACGCGCATGCCTGCTGCACAGGCACTGCTCCAAATCTCCACTGTGCAGGAAGCACTCAGATCATGCATTTCATGTCTGGTGAGCCCGGACGTCCAGATGCGAAATTCTGTCCCAGAGTGTTTGCTGATTCTGCTCCGTCAGTGTCTCAGCCCAGTGGGCTTTGTATCAAGCGATTTGCTTCGATACCTGTGCCACAGGGCTTTTGAGGTTCGTCGAGCCACCTTGGCTGCCTTTGGAAGTCTTCCTCTGGCCGGCAAGAAGATCCTTCCCACCGCGCTGCGCGGCATTGGCTGTCGCCTCCTGGACCGGCACCACGCGGTGCGGGCTGCGGCCGCTGAGTTGGCCCGCACCTTCGGCCCGGAAGAGCGCCTGCGCGTCCTGTCCCCGCCCCGCGGCGCAAGTTAGTCGCAAGTTGTTCTTTCAGTTCTTTCACGCCGCTGCAACTTCCACTCCGCCACTCGCGGTAACTCCTAAACCCCCAAGAGCCCCAGACTTTGGATCAAAAAACGCAAAGGCTGACAAGACATCTCGCACATCGCAAGGGTAGAAGACGCTTGGTGGTCGGCGCTTTCCGGAGGCTGGCGACCCCGTGGGACAAGCGCCCTCTGGCCGCATGCTACGGCCACGGCATTTTGAAGCAGGGGTCAAAATGGGGTCAACACATGTCAAAAAGCCTGGAGTGGGTTAGAGTTAGATGTGAGGGCCATGATGTGAGGGCCGTGTCCGTGTAGGGGAAGTGCCTCGCGAGCCACTAGCACTGCATGACAGCTTTGGACCGCTATCGAGAGATATCATGAAGCTCCTGAAGGCTTCGTCCAATGGGATGGCACGTCTCTGCTTGTAGCCGCCATAGCCGAAACCGGTGCTGTTCCATGAAGTTGCACAATGCGCACGCGATGCATGAGAACTGTTGGCGAAAAGCTCTACTTAAGCTTGTCCAGACTTGTTAGTACCTATTAGGTTGTTATTGTTTTACATGTTCGCGTCGCTTCCCAAGTGCTTGCACTGGGATGCACTGGAAACTTTTTTCACACAGGAGGAACTCGATCAGAAGACCAATGGTGCTTAGGCTTAAACATGTCTGCTTGCGTGTAAGGCTACTTGGAGCTGCTCATTCCCAGCTTGAAGAGCCGCCAGGTTTCCGTTCAAAAGGCTGGCATCGAAATCGCACGGAGACTGTCGAGCGGACATGAAAGCACTGGCATCGAAAAGGCCTTGAACCTGGTACAGGAAAAGTGTGCCAGCGCAAAGACAGGTGGCTACCTCTTGTTGGCCTCAATGCTCGGCAGATGTAGTGCTGCCCAGAATCAGGTGCCTGCGTCGCTGTTGCAATCTGCTGTGCCTGCGGTCATAGCTGGCATCCAGTCACGCGAAATTTCGCTGCGGTGCGCTGCAGCGGCATGTTCGCCTGGCCTTTCTTCAGTCGTGGCAGCATCCGCAGCTCCTTGGCTTCTTCATGGGTGCTTTGTTTGCTACACTGCAGCAAAAAAAAGTGGTGTTGCTGCTCATTGATGGTCAAGGACATGACGGCGTCTGTCGAATGGCTTGACGTGCTGGCTGCGGGTCTGGTGGACTCCAGTGACCCAAGCAGGCCGGGCTGTGCCCGAATGCCTTGCAAGGGCTCCCTGAAAAGTTGGGGTCGTTTTATGTTGTTTCAGGTTTATGCAGCTGTCGGCAGCGGCTGCGATACAGCCATTCCTGGCCCACTCGAATGCGTGTAGCCGCCTGGCCTTAGAAGCGCCTTGCCTTCAGGAGGGGGAAAGATCTCAGCTGACTGTAGGTGCTGGTGTTTGTCGCTGAACGACGAGACTCATGCAGCATGCGACATGAAGCCGAGGTGATCATGGGTGCCATGCTGCATCGAGACTGGGAGGTACGCTGGACAGCTGTGGCGGCCCTACTACAAGTTCCTTTGGATGGCACAACGCGCTCAGATCCAGCAAGGATGCCAGAGAGCTTGGCGTCAGAGATTCGAACGGCGATCTGCCGCCTGCAAAGCGAAAAGCAACAGGCTGTGCGGGATGTGGCAGATTATGTGCTCAGCAAGGGTCTTCACGGTGACCACCAGCTCTGCCAGCTAGCGCTGCGAACCTCGCATGCCCAGAAGAATTCCAGTTCGGGATGTGTGAGAGGGATCCATTCTGTCAAGAGAGTGAGAAGGAATCGCGTGCCAGCACAGAGATTCGCTAAGCCATTGAAGCTTGGGCCAGTGCAGCCCGTCCGTCTGGAGTGAGCCCTTAAAACGAGTTTGAGATCCACTACGAGCCGCTCATGCAACCATGTAAGTCGTGGGGTGCGTGAAGCCCATGGCCATGGCCAATGGATTGTGCCAACTACTTGATGCCAAGCTTGACCTCAGTGGAATCATTGGACACAGTGCGGTGCAGTGTTCTGGAGCACAGCGTGGTCAACGTATGTGAACGCACGTGAGAAAGGGATGACTGGAGCTCAGTGCTGTCATGGTGAAGAGCCGGCTGAGAGCATGCCATGACCACGCCACCAACGAGGGGACGGTCTGTTGCGGTCTGTTGCTTCTTTGCTTTGTTTGGTGAGTGAGACTGCCACCATCAAGCTACTGCTCTACGCCTTTGCGACGGAGCGGTCTGAGTATTCTATTTTCTAAGTGTCTGAAGATGCACCGAGTGTCGATTTTTCGCAAGACAAGCGAACCGAAGCATGCACTACTCTGTGCTTGGCGCTGCCTGTTTCCAAGCCCAGTCCATTGGCAGATTGCAGTTTCCTGCGTTTCCTGCACATCCACATGATGTGTCATGTCATAGCGACCTGTGGCCTCGGCTTCAATATGTTTCAATGATCCAAGACACAAGACTTGCACAACACCAGAGGAGCCGTAGTTAACCGAGCTGATTGAAGGCTTTTGAAGGCTTTCCAGCAGTGATTGACACAAGCTTCCTCCATCTGGCCTAGGACCTGCCAGCCTTGCTCTTGATAATTAGCTGACTAAGACTAATGCCCTCGGGCCGTCTGGGGACCAGATTCCGACAAGCCTGACCGATGATGACGAGAGGCCGGAAGCCATGGCGGCGCTTTCACCGCTCGCCCGTGCCGAAAACAGGCGCTTGACCAACCACGTCGATGCCCACGGCAGAGATGGCAGTGCTGAGCAATTGTGGGGCAGTACATGTCAGCGGCTGCTGCTGCAGCTAGAGCAGTTGAAGTCGATTGCGGCTCTGCCTCTAGCAGGGGTGACAGAGCCGCGCGCAGACATATGTCAAATCCAAAGCATAATCAGCGAGATGCAGAGCGGACTGCTTCAGTCCAGGGATGCGTGCGGAGCTTCGGGGCCAATGGGGCCAATGAGGCCATCTGGATCTGGCCCTAGCCTGGCTTTGGGAAGCCATGTTTTGCAGTCCCTGGACATCGCGAAGAAGCGCTGTGAGAACCTGAATCGTGAATTGGTTAGGCAGGCCCGAAGCCACGAGGAGCTTGTCACAGCAACGGCTGCAATCAAAGATGCAAACAAGCGGCTCTTGGAACAGACGCAGCTCCAACGGGATGAGATTGAGACCATCGCGCAGCAAGGTGTGGCAGACGAACAGCGTCTGCAAATCTCCCGCGCGAAGCATGCAAACGACTACAGCTCCTGCCAGACCGAGTCAAGCCGGCATCTTGCAGCAGCCCGCTCCATGGCCAGCCACAGACAAGCAGCTGTGAAGTTGCGGGCGGCCGACAAACTCAGGACCGCTTGCAGCATGCTTGCAGCATGCTTGCAGCAGTTTTTTTGAGTTTGCAGTGAATTTGCTAGCCTATGCTTTCCGACGCCGTCGTCGGGTGCCAGCTACACTGGAGCCAGGCACTGGCGCATCTACGGGCAGATTTGCGTGCAGGAGCAGATCGTGAATGGATTCATGCGCAGCTGTATCGTTCAAGTTCTGCAGCCTGAGGAAGCAGACACTCTTCGAGCAGAGGCAGGCGCCACAATGCTGCGCAGTTGCCGCGCCATTCGACAAAGCTGAATCGGTGTCAGGCGGTGACGCTCAGGCCATGGCAAGTTTGTGCTGCCTTGTGTCCACGGGCCGTCGCTCAGCGGGGTGGCTCTGATTCATCCGTCGAATCGTGCGAGCTATGAGCTCACAGGTTTCAAAGTACCTTCAAAGTACCCAGGCCTAGACCTAGAACGCTGTGGCGGTGCGTGCAGCCAGCATCCCACTGAGCAGTAGGTGGTGGGAGGTTGTGGCATGGCGTCGAAGGAGGGGGGGGGGTTCATCGCAATTCCTTTCTACGCCCAACTCGAGTGCTGGAGACACCCCAGGCTCGAGCACTGGATTCGATTACAGGATCCTGTCGTGATTTTGTTGTCACAGATCACTGCCTTCAGGAGTGATGCACAGGCTCTCCATGCTGAGGTGCAGGCAATGATAGCGGCATGCGCCATGCACGCATGTGCAATCCATGGACAGTGCAATTGCCTGAAAGTTCAGGCCCTGTTGGCTACCGCGCGGGACCGCATGATTTCCCACGGTGGCTGTGCGGAGGAGTGCGGTTTACAACCCGTGGACATGGATGGAGCAGTGGCATCTTACTTGTCTTACCTTTGAGCTTGCCATCCTGTAGGCTTCTGCTCGTCGTGCCAAAGCAAATGTGGCCGCTCGGCATGCTCGTGAGGATGTGAGGAATGTGACTCAGGATGATTTCAGGCGGCACAGAGCATGTACAGAGCTGTTACCCATCAGGCGGTGCAGGCCCTGGCAGATACCTTGAAGAGATGGCCTCAGAGTTTGTTTGTTCACCCTCGTAGTCTGATTCCAAAAAGCACTGCTGAAATGAGGCGAGAGAAGGAGAGCCGCACTTTCGAGAATGCCACCGCAAGCCACAGGCTAAAATTCGCACTGTACAAGTAGATGAGACAGCAGGGCGGACAACTTCTCGCCAGTTCGTTCCCGTTGTCAAGTGCGAAGCGCTTTTTTTGAGCTTCGGACAGGCAAGGGCGCATGTCTTCCGAGATTGGTGATCTCCAGGCCAGACTCAGGGAGGGCCGACAGAGCCCAAGGAAGATCAGCACGCATCAGTGCCTTTTGCATGAAGCGCACGACCCGCGAGGGGCGTTTGGGCCGTGATCTTAGCCAGTCGCTGGGCCGAAACGGAGGAGTCTGCTTGCAGTGAGCCGAAGCCTGCAAAGTGAGATGTCATCCAAACCAATTCGTGTGGAAAATTGCGCTTCAGCATGCTTCAGCTGATTTTTTGGAAGATGTTGGAAGGCTTGTCTCACAATCCCAGGCCAGGGCAGCACTCGGCTTTTGGGTGCAGCTCTGCGCATGAACTCACGACAGGCCTTGGAGCGAACAATGGTGGCGGACAAACAGGCGTTCTTTGGGCGAGCGCTTCAGATTTCTGATGGTGTCGATTCCAGCCTCTGCAGAACCTGTGGCAGGCTTGGACCGAGGAGATGGAGATGCTGAAGAGGAAAGCTGTGCCGTGCGAGACCCACCAATTGTGAGAACACTGATCTGCTTCCCCCGCAGGAGGCACGAGGAAGACTCCAACGTGCATGCTAGAGGCAAAGAGGCACGCTGAAGTACTCCTAGTTTGAGGATCTTGCACGAGTTGGTTCTGGCTGCTTGAAATGTTAGGACCTGGCTGCACTTCTTGACAGGCAGGTGCCCAGCCTAAATTTGAGGATTTTGGGGGGTCTTCCTGATGCGCAGCGTGCACAAACGCCCCGTCGAGACTAGTGAGGCTCAGCTTCAGCTGCAACTTCTTGAAGTAGAGCAAGAGATGCTGGCAAAGCAGAAGGACCGCCTGTTCAACTCTGCAGAATACTTTGCACCTCCAGGTTGGGGAGCACTAACGGAAGTCTAGCTGTGGGGCCTGATCTGCACTTGGGCGTTTCGCCAGGATGGACCAGCCTTTTTTTGGCCAGGAGGAGGTTCAGCTCAGAGGCGCCGCCCAGCAGACGGACGCAGCGCTAACGGCTGCAACGACTTGACCGGTTCCCGGCTTTTCATGGCTTTTTCATGGCTTCTCTCAGTCTCAGCATGGGTCGAACTTGTATTGCCTTCGAGGCGGGCGGCACCTACAGCAGCAAATCGAAGAGCAGTCAGAGGCGTGCCCTGGACGGTAGACCGACTTGCAACCGCTTTCCGAGCAAGTAAGCATACTTTTGGGCACAGGCCCTTCAGCATCGAAACGAGGCACTTGCACGTGCCGTGTCATGTTGCAGCATGTCGTATGATGTCATGTTCCGTGCTTCGGGAGATGGAGCCACTCAAGTGCTAGTAAGCGCTAGTGAGTCCAGAGGCAGAGCTCACGAGTTGTCAAGAAGGCTTGGACCGCCTAGCAGCGGGCTTAGCAACGCTTTCTGCATTTCTCTGAGCACTATCTTAGAAGCTTAGACCGTCCCAGTGATGCCAAGCTGGAACTCAAGGCCAGCAAGGAGGTAGCGCTTCTGGAAGGGCAGGCGGTCAATCAGATGTCTGTGCTAGCAGGGGGCTTGTGCGGGGGCGGCAACGCCACCACAATGTCCATGAAGAGTCGTTGGTTAGGGTAGGCCGGTACAGTCGTTTACACTGATGCCTTTGCTGGCTTGCTGCCAGCGCTTGAGAACATGCAGTAGAATCATGGTCGACACCTCTTGGGGGGTTGCAGGTGCTAACAAGGCTCTCTTGTGATTTTGATGGTCGGGTCATGTCACAAAACAAATCACAGTATTTCGCCGATTTTGCGGCTGCTAACCTGAACTGCTGACGACGCAGTGCAGTGCGCGTGCAAACGGGGACCGCCAACACTTGCCCCGTCTGCCCCACTTGAATTGGTTCCTGAGCAGAAACCCTTTTGCCCCACTTGCCCGAAATGCCCTGTCTTAACCGCTAAGCGATTTCTGCCACTTGCCCCGCTTTTCCCCGCTTGCCCCACTTCCCCCCCCCGCATTCCTGCCAAGCTCCAGACATAGCTTTTCTGGGCCACCAAGTGGGGCAAGTGGGGCAACATCCATTACTAGTAGCAACTGGGGCAAGTGGGGCAAGTTCAATTAGTGGTCCTAGGCGCTCGCAATGTGACGACGTGCTTATTTTCGGATGAGCTGTCGGGCTGGCGAGACAGTCCGGTGTGCTCGAGGTCGGAGTTGGGCCGTTAGGCCCATGGAAAATGAAACTGCAAAGCGTCTGAAAAGACCGATGTGGGGCGGGGAATGGATGGGAGCATGACGCCCATGATGCTTGTGCATGAGCACGAGCACCGAGCCCACCCATGTGCTGAGGTTCACCTTCTGAGCGCTGCAGAATCCAAACGATTTTTAATTGAACAGGCAGCAAAAGAGAACGCCTGTAAAAAATGAACTGTTAGTATTGGCAGTGTTTTGGGCTTGTTGGATGGCCACTTGCCAAGCCCGACCCGCTGGTACGGCATCACTCTTGAACATTGCGCGGCGCCTCGGCAGCCGGCTCATCGCGGGGTGTAGCGTGCGCATCGCAGACGAAGGAAAGCCTGGAAAGCCAGTGTTGTCTCTTCCGAGGGGTGGTCCCAGACGGCCAGAGGGAGGGGGGTGGGGGGAGAGTGCCAGAAATTTAGGCTGGTGCCTCTCGTACGACATACGGCACAAAAGAATTACATTTCTGCAGCAAGACGCGCTGACAAGCGTTCGTGCCTTTTGCGACAAACCAGCTTGGGAACCAGCAGTTCGAATGCCAAAACAGCCTTGCTTCAGAATACATTTTTGTTCGGGAATCTCGCCGGTGGATATTTGTCTCAAAAATCTAAAGAAGCACGTGGTGCCAGCACCTACCTCCAAACAACATTCCAAAAACATCAACCTGCAAGCCTCACGCGCGGGAGAGAAAATGCATCGCAGGGCGAAGGAGCACGAAGGAGGGCCCAGGCGCTGGAGAGCCTCAGAGTTTGTCAATCAGAAGATGCTCGCTGAGAGGCTTGGGAGCACAAGGTCCGGGAAGACGAGGAGGCGGTGCCGAGAGGGAGTGGCCTTGCAATTTCCTCAGCGGCGGGTCAGGGGTGTTTGGAAGGCGCTGCAAGAGCTTGAGGCGCAGAATTTGGAGGCAGGCGCAGGTGTGTCATCCTCATGGCCTGGCATTTGATGGCATGGTGAGGCTGCAAGAGAGTGCGAGGCACTTGCCGGTCCTAGTCTCTGCTAGTAAGCTGCTAGTATGTTTTAATCAGGCTGATAGCTGGTTGGCAGAATTTGGCAGCGACTGGCGCTGAGGCCACGTATCAGACCTGCGTGGGCAGCACGCCGCCGCTCAGGAGACAAGTGCGGACAGCTTTGGCAACATGGACGTCTGATGAATCTTGCAGATGAATGACTGCTGCCCGACATCATCGCCGCATCCCTGGCAGGAGCATCGCCGCAGCCTGGAGGCTTGTTACTTTCTCAGAGTGACAGAGTGGGCATAGCTTGCGCGCCTGCTTCAACGCAGGATCGCCTCGCTGATGACCGCCGCGAAGCAGCCCTGGAGCATGTCAATCTGCAGGACTGCGGCTCACTAGGTGCATTTAGGTGCATTCATTACACATCTGCAGACTCAACACTGGCTGAACCCTGGCAGGCCGCCACTGACCAGCTCACAGCAAGGATCGTGGCACTGGAGGCCGAGATGCAGAGGCTGCCGGGACACGCCTTGCCAAGTGGGGGCTCTGAACACGAGTTTGGCAAAGGACCTGGCAGGTCAGAGGAATGCAACCTGCACCGCCGACGTGCCGCCACCGATGCAGAGGCCGAACGCTGTGGGCAGCTTTAGCAACGAAGCATAGCCTAATAGCCTAAGTCATGTGCGAAAAGATGGTTTTGGAAGGAAACGAAACATAACGAAACCATGCAGTGGAAGGAGGGCGCAGCCCAGGTACGCGGAGCAGCGCGCGCCAGTTCCACAGACGGTGAGCTGACAGTGGCCAAGGCCAGGACCACTTTTAATCTGATAGTGTTGGCATCACCGCCGCTTGGTGAGGTGTGAGAATGTGACCTCAGCTCTGCTCACATGTCCTGCTTGTCACGCGAAGTCTTGCATCGCCTGAGTGGGTCCAAGAGGCTGAGCTGACGGATCTAAAGAAACGCTGGCAGCAGGCCTGGACTGTGTACGCGGCTAGGACAACAGACTTTGATCGACGGTGGGACCTGTGTTTGGAGGCCGTCGAACTTCGAAGCAAGACGCAAGAAGAGGTTGATTCGCTTGAACTTAATTAGATGTGCCGGTTGACTCATTGACCGACGACATCTGGAGCCCTTTACGTTCAGTGCAGGTTGGCAAGTTGAAGCAGCAGATGGCACGGATGGAGGCGCGCCGAAGGCGTGTTGGCCTTCCGAAGGCATTTCTACCCTGCGGAGGCCGCCCTCTTGGGCGAGATCCAGGGGTGCCAAGGTTCATTCTGCGAAGAGCTTTCGGGGCCAGGACCTTTACTCTTGTGTTGCCTCGAGAAGGCCGTATTTGATGAACTTGACTGGAGGCTGAAGTTAGTGTTCAAGCAGGAGAAGGAGAAGGGAGAGCTGGTGCCAGGGGCATGTGTTGGATGCCTCGTGCCCTGTGAGAGCAACGAGAGATGGTGGAAGTTCATGTGTGTGAGGCTCAGGCTGAGCTGCAGCAGCTGAAGATGCAAGCAATGGAACGGCCTGTGGCTGAGTGCAAAGCTTGTTCTTGAATGCACCGTGCCCGTGCCTTGTGGCATCAGGCTGCGGAGCGTCCAGGACGGGATCTGCCATGATTCCAATGATTAAAGGGCACCGATTAGCGTGGACGCCGGGGCCACCGCTAGGAGGAGCAGAGCCGAAAGCTGGCACTGACCCACCAGGCTAAGGTGAAGGCCGAGGCTCGGGCTCAGGGCTCACGATTTCGAAGCCGATCTGCCTAAGTGCACCAGAGATTCCCCGGCTTGGATACTAAACGAAGTAACACCTTTCATGACCGCAAGAATTTGTTCAACTGCTTGTTCGTAAATGTTTAGTGCCCCCCCCCCCCTGCTTCGTCATGCAGATTCCAACCGGTCTCAGCAGTCACAGTGCCAAGATGATTGGGTCTGCGGGATAACATAGAGCCCAAATCCATGGGGTTGGAATGGGTTCCTTGGCTGACCCCTCATAAGGGTTAGAGGTCCCCCAAACTGACGAAATGCAGGCAGGGGGGGGGGGTTTACCATCGCGAGCTGGTTGCACATGGTGAACCGGTTGCCGCAAGGGGGCACGACGATCTGACCTGAAGAATACGAGCGAGGCCGGTACTGCAAGAAAGGGGGAGAAGGCTCTCGCTTGACTTGTCATCTCTCGCACACCTCGGGCTTCGCAAAGGCAGTTGCGGCCCAACAGCGCCACATCCAAGCTTTGGAGAAGGAGCTGCAAAGCCTCAGGCAGGAGTACGTAGGGCGACTCTTGGTTTCGCAAGCACCGAATCATGATGAGGCACCTTCTCGATGAGAACGACTGCAGCCTCTCTCGCATCCGAGAGGAGCTGGTCTTCGAGGCTAGGCAAGGGGAAGCAGACACCTTGCGACCCATGGCACCGACTTTTTGTGAAACAGGAGGGCAACCCGAACGCACGTGTTAAAGAGGAGGCCTCGTCGCAGCAGAGCCTTGGCAGCCATTAAAGCTGTTAGCTGACGCGGATCCTTCACGAGGTCATGATGATGCAGGACTCTGTGCTCAAGGCTCAAGCTGTGAGTGTGCTCCACTTTCTTTCAGCAGTACCGAAGCCACGCGGAAGGCAGCAGATGAAGATGCCCGCTTGTCACAGCAGCTGGAGGACACACACTTAAAAATGCTAGTGGCTAGACATGGCTTACTTCATTGCGGGTGTATATTGCATGTGCGTTCTTCAAAGCTGGATGCCTGCCTGTAAGATCATGCGCATGTAGTTTTGAGGTTAGCATTTAAAACGGAAGCCCCTCTAGAATCGACACCTTGGTCTTGGAGTATGAGATGTGTTACACTGTGCCAAAGAAGCGCGGGCACTCGAGACCGATCATGGGGATTCCGGCTGGTGAACCACAAAGTCAGGTGACTTGAAACTTCGACGGCAGCCTCACTTCGTGAACATAGTTCGCTCGATCAGCTTACTGTGACTACGTCCCTTTGAGTGGCGTGTTCAATCTTTTGGTGACAAGCTGCAGCTGCAAGTTCATTCTTCAAGTCCTCAGCATTGTTCCTGTCAAGGTTCTTGCAAAAATCCTTCTAGTCTGAATCATAATTTAAAGAGGGCCTGTTGGCAAAACTATAGAGACCTTGCAATGTTTACCACTTGGACTTCCATCGTGCTTCTGAAGGCCAGTTGGCTTGCTGTTTAAGTTGCTGCAGCTTTACACGTTGCGTTTCAATGCAAACCTGCAATGCCCGTGTTCTCATTCTTTGGTTCAGTCGGCATTTGCAGCTTCAGCACTTAGTGCCACAAGTGACGAGCCAATACTAGCTTACTAGCCACTCAAATTAGTGTGGAAAGCAGTACACCTTCCTCCCAGGTCATGTTAACTCACCATGACATTGGTTTTGTTCCAGTCTCCTCACTTCGGTGTTATTTTACCGTGGAAATGCCAGCGCCATTTGGAGTTGTGCTTCATCATGAGCCGTTGAGAACTAGCTCAACGCCTTAACACGAAAGCAAGGCGACCCCAGATGTCATCGGCGTCGAGCAAGGACAGGGGCAAGCCTGCTGAAGCATCTGAGTAAAACGCGCATCTGCACTGCGACTATCTCCAGGCATGAGATTTAGGCAGCCGTACGTCCAGATGAGGGATACGGCAGAAACCGGACTGCATATATTTGCACACGAAGGTGCTGAATTGTACTTTCTTTGTCTCACGTGGGGCCAACCGCCATGTTGCTGCGCTGAGGCTGCTGCAAGGAGTCCGGGCAGGACGGGCGTATCCAGAGTCCATCAAACTGCAACCAACTTGCAAAAGACACTGCGAGGAGCTGCAGCTTTCGTGACTTGCACAGTCGGCCAGGCACCCGACGACCCTTTTGCAGAATGTTGAGACATAATCGCAACACGCACGATCACCGAGGATTGATTGCCACCTTGAAAACATACAGCGCCACAACGAGGCGCGATGTTTGCACTGACCACGATGCAGGAAAGATGAGTTGCAATTTTGTCGTCGATTCTTGAATAGTTTCGCGACCGACTGCCAGCCAAGGAGCTGCACCACGGTCGCCGAGATCCTTCGTATGTGTTCCAAGAGCCAACCACTCTCCGTGCAGAGGCAACCAGGTGAAGCCACAAAGGCGGAGCCCATTTAATCCTGCCCGCGCTGGCCAATGAATTCGGGCATTGCACAAGCGCTCTCGATGCCACTGGCGCATTGCCAGCAAAGTACATGGAAAAAGGTTGAACAGCCAGCACTTGAGATTTGCCAGAGATCCTGCTTGTCAGCCGCCCGAGCTTTCGCGCAGTATGGCGCAGTATGCCACGCTGGCTCGATGGTGGGGCATGCATCTCAGGGAGACGGACTACATAACCATGTTGGCCCGTGGGTCATCCTTGTCAATAGTTTGTCGATATTCGAATCCTGATAGAAAGTGGTGAATGCGGCATCTCGGGAGGAAGCAACTAAGTGCGGATCTAAAATATGAAACACTCGATGGTTGACATGGACTGCGAGAGCGCCGTCCGAAGCCGCCCAGGCGCCCCAAACAAGTTTCTGGTTACCGACTGCTGAACACCAGCCCCACCAGGTCATCCGAGATATGCTTGCAGGCTGGTTCCGGAGTCACTCTGGTCTCGGCATAGCTTCTGCAAAGCCTCTGAGCCATTCAGTGCTTGGCTTTGCCTTGGCAGGATGGCACGCAGAAGACGGCATCACACGGCGCGCAGCGCAGAAGGCTGTTGAAAGGCTGTTCACGGCCCAGTTGCCCGTGCCAAGGCAGAAATTGTCGCGTTGACGCTAGCGGCTGCGACCCATGCAGCCTTTACCCTTGCTGGTCGCTCACTTGGAAGTTTTGGGCTTCCCAAATACTGATGTTCTTGAAGTCTTGATGGCCTTTATCCGCTCGGAGATAGGTCGGGCCACCCCTCCCTGCAAGAGATTCGCAACGCAATTGCGGGCAGAGCCTGTGCCTCTGAGCGCCTTTTGTTGGATGTGCGCCTGCACGCCCGTACGCCCATGGATCAAGGAGTATGCCTCCTTTGCCGCCTTTGCCGCCCCTGCCAACTTCGTCGGACATGCCGGCTGTGCCGGCTATGCCCTTCCTGGCCGAGACGGAGGAAGACGACGCGGAGGAAGAGCAGTCCGAGGCGTGTTGCTTTGGCAGCATCATGAGAGTCGTGCTTCTCATGGAGGTTTGAATCACAGACATTTGCTCAAACACAAGCCCATATGCTCCTGATATTCTGAATCCACCTATGCAGTCAGCACTTCCCATTGCTGCTGCAAGTGCCAGGGTTGTAGTTGCAGGAGGACTCCTGGCCGCCACCTCCCCCAGAACCGGTGGTGCCCGCCGTGCCCAACTTCCAGCCTGGGTCCTCAGGGTCTATTTTGGCTACCTTGCGTACGTGCTCGGCTACAAGAATTACATGGAATTACGGGAGTTTGCCCGGACTTGCAAAGTGCATCTCGGTGCATCTTTGTGCATCAGGCAGTACTCGCCGCCGCCGCAGCGAGAACGCGAGTTTGTGCAGACGGGCTTTTCAAGACCCTGGAGACGACCCGAGGACGAGCGGTCGCCACTCAGTTCTACGATGTTCTACGGCATATTCGGCATGAAAGAACCCTGTTCGCATCGAAATGATTCGTTGCAGGACGCTGGCAGAGACACACCCCAGGACCCATGTCAGCCTTCAAGTTCCGTGCCCGTGTGATCGAATCAAGCTTGCAGCCAGGACTTTTTCGTCCTTCCTCAGGATGAAAGGGAGGGAGAGCCCCGGGCATTAACCTGGGAGGAGGTGCGTTGTCGGAACATGCCACATTGTCTTCAGGGTGCTTGAACCGGCACCGTCAGGCGCTGGTGGACTTCCTCCCAATCGGCGCAACAGTTCGCGGCGTCATTCAGGAACTCAGGCAGGCCATGTCCCAGCAACTCGCGAGATTTTCAAAGCTGCAGCTTCGACCAGGCCATACGGCAGCTTCATCAGCGTCTCGTCTCCTTTTGAGAGCAGCCATTGCCAGTCAGCAATGCAGTATGTCAACCTGCCCAGGCTTGATTGTCAGCGGCATGGCCGTGGGCAGATTTGGCGAGGACCTGTTCGTTTGGCAGACTCTGGCCATATTCCGACGGAAGTTTCGAGGCGCACTGTGTGTGAAGGACTCCCGGATCCGAGGGTTCTGTGAGGACCTGCAGAGCTCCAGTAATCCTGCAGACCCGCAGGCAGCTTGTGAAGCACCCAAGCAGAGCGCCGAACAATTTGATGCACGCGTGCGCAGTCGTGTTAGGTGGGCGAGCACGTGGCGGTGAAGATAATCGATGTGGACATGAGTACGAAGCGAGTCTTCCTCTCCACGAGCCAGGCTCATGCTCGGCTGCGGAACTAGCTAGCTGCATCCAAGTAGTTTGGAGCACCATGTGACAAGGCAGAGCCACCATGGCCAGCAACGCAGAGAGAGCGGACTCTGCACGCGCTGCTTCGCTGCAGAGTGTGAGGAACGGAACATTTGAGAGCTCGGACCTGTTGCCGAGGCCGGAGAAGTATGATGATGAGTCCTTCTTCCCACTGCCATAGTCTCCATGGCCCAATGGCTCGCGCATCTCGCTGCAGACTTGCCGTGGCAAGTGCGGCCTGGTGTGGTAGAGAGGGCTGCTAGCTCAAAGCAAGCCCGACAAGCGCCCTCAGGACGAAAAGTCATCCGAAGCGGTATTTGCCCAGGACATCCGGGGACCGCAGAGTCGTAGATCCTGAATAAAGATCAAACAGACAGCGAAGACCATCAGACAGGTGCCTGACTGCCTGCTTCGTGCGAGTGTCAGCGTCAAATAACGGACATGGCCTCTTGAATCAGTGGCGTTCATTAAATGCCAGCTCCGCGGCTTTAAGTCCCGAGCTGCCCTGCAGCGCGAAAATCACTAGGAGCTGTTGTCCTATAGTCTTATTGAATTCCCGTCAGGTTCTGCTAGGGTTTCAAAAGCCAGTCGAGAAGCATGTGCATTCAAGCTCAGCAGCTGTCGATTCGAAACATTTAAGCCCCGGCTCACCACCGAGGTACTTCAGAAGCCCCTTGAATCGAACATACCCAACCCAGCCATGGCATCATCCTGGTGCTCATCATTAGTTTGTGGCATACGAAGCATAAGCCTTGGTCTTGTAAGTGCAAAGTATTGTACAGTATTCTTTACGGCTTTACGGTGCTCGCTGAAAGGGACCGTGCACTCAGCGCCAAGCCATGGTCAAACAAGTTGTCTTACTTCCTGCGGCCGTTATCCAGGCTTAGCACGCATTCAAGGCACTGTATGGGGCTTTTATGTTTTTTTTTTGGGGCTTTTGGTGAATATGGAACAGTGCAGACGTGCCGCAAAGTCAACGTTGCCTGCTGGGAGTCATAGCATCGGCTGAGGATTCTCTCTTCTGTTGCGGACTAATAATAACGTGATGGATGGCATTGATAGCTTCACGTCCTAAGTCCACAGCTTGACCGGTCAACTGGACATCACGTCGCTCAGCACTAAGATCCGATCTTGCCATGGCTGGCCAAGCAGCATGCACCCACATGGTGGCATCGGGGCTGTTGCTGTGGTGCCCATGCTGAGAGAATGCATGACGCCATCTGCGAGTCGTCTGTGCTGGCCATCTGCGGCGGGAAGATGGAACAGGTGGCAACCGATACGTCCGATATATGTTGCGTTTCAGGCTGGGGGCGCTACCGCCTGCACCGCTCTGAGATCAGAACTGCCCTTTGCCTCCTCGGTGCCACTACTGCGCTGTGTGGCCCTGGCGTGCAGCTGCAGCGTTCGGGCTGCACGTCGTCAGGTGGCCTTAGGCAGAGTGGCCATCGACGGTTGCCGGGCTCAAGATGAGATGGAGTTGGTTGAGAATGCTCGAGTTGTGACCGTTCTCAAGTCGAAGCGAGGCACACTTCAAGAGCTGGAGGCGCCTCCGCGCAAGGAGGTGTACATCAAGTTATACAAGCAACGTGGGGTCGTGTGCTCGCACAAACGGGAGTTACCAGAAGCACAGATTGTTTCGGATCTGTACCCATTCGGTGCCGAAGACAGTCACTGCATCGGTAGATTGGATTCTCGAAGTGAGGGGCTTCTGCTGGTCACTTCCGATGGGTTTTTTACAAGGTCCGCGTCGATGCCCGAAACGCACGTAGAGAAGGAGTACGTGGCGTTAGTCGGGGCCATGGGAGCCCCTGGGTCCCTTAAGGATTTTGAGGCACCGACGGAGGCGACCTTGAGGCAGTTGCGTGACGGCGTGGATTTGGAGGATGGGAAAGGTTTGGCTTCTGCTCTGGAGGCGGAAGTGTTGCAGTGCGATGAGGCCTTGGGCCTTGCGAGGTTGAGATTGGTGGTGGACTCTGGCCGCTATCACCTTGTGCGGCGGATGATGGCTGCCTTGGGCCATGGCCTGAGCTCAAGTTGCATGTTCAATCTGCATGTTCACTGCACCTTCACGTTATGTTCAATGCCATCGGGTGGCTCTGTTGCTAATTGTCTGTTGCTATCCTGTTCAGCCAATTCCGGGAGGTTACAGCTGCAAACAGCTTATCCGCACACGGCCGGGTTCTCGAGAGAGTTCTTGTAGGGTAGGTTCTGCAGGCATAGCAGACTCGGACCCAATGAGGATCGGGGACATCCGTGGCATCCCTGTACGCCCAGATGGCTTGGAGGAGGCAGCGGCAGAGGACGTGGTGGGGCCCATGTGTGTACCTCGAGCATCTCGAGCAGAGAAGGGAGCCTCCGAGGCACTCCGCCCAGGGCAGCACCTAGGCGCATGTTGATGACCTGTAGCATGTTTTCATGATCTTGTGCTGATTCGCTCTTCCGCTTCTTTGATTGCTAATCGACTTGGCCGGTCCGTCACCATTTTGCGCGAGCTCACCACATTCCGAAAGCGTTACTTAGTTTGTGGTTTAGCTGTCGCAGGGATTGCTTTGAAGCCTCCTGCCCGCCCTCTTTTGGTGTTGCGCAGTGCCGACGGCGCCAGCAGTCCGAACATGTGCGTAGGGAAAGCACGATGAGCGAGATGTGTGGCGTGGCGTGGTGGGCCTGGTTGAGATTCATTTGTCTTGGGCGAGCCTTCTGTCTCAGGCCTTGCAAAGCCTTACAACTAGTCCACTGAGTCCACTGGCCTTACTGATGACACACATCTTGGCCAGCTCTGCAAGTCAGGTATGCGACGCTTGCAATGGAGGACGTGCTGGCCATTTATCGGCGCGGACTGCGCTGGTTGGATAGTCTCAAGGCATGAGGCTTGCATTGCTTGCCCTGCGCAAATTGAAGCCAGTTTGCGAGTCGCATCGACTAGCTCGAGGGAAAGCAGTGTCATCAGTGGCTAGAGTCGGAAAAAAGGAGGAGCTGCGACTGTGTACAAGAGTGTTGCCACGAGCTTCCTCTGAGCATCCCAGCCAGGATGCTAAAGCGTTCAGACCCTTGCTGTCCCGGCGGCATTTCGGCTCTCCAGGAAATGAGAATGAGCAGGTCGACAGCTAGATGTCGCAAGCTCACCTCATGAGAGAATGGCGCCCAGGCGCTCCAAGCTCTCGCTGAGCAAGCGAAGAGACTTATCGCAGGTGCTTTGCTCCATCACAGCCGGGTGCAGCTCCATTCAAAGAGAACCACGGGAGTTCTCCAAAGTCCTCCATACTTTTGGTACCGACACAGCCAACTGGGAAGAGCGGCGTTGCATCTCTCGAGATGAGGTGCCAGGGCACTGGCTATCACTGGCTTGCACTGATACCCCATTGTGGCACTAGGAAAACGTTAGCTTCGCGCTAGGTAGAATAAGCAACTGTTGGCTTTCCCATGGCTGCTATCACTGACCGACTCCAGCAAAGCAAGTGTTTTTAAGGCGCACCACACAAAATAAATCAGTCACCGTAGTTGGTCCCGATCAGCTGCGGGTAGTCCTTGAAGCCTTTCGCGATCCGCGTACTTCCAACGACTTTAGGTTTCTTGAAGGTGGGTCGCTTGTCTTCAGACGCCCGAGAAGACCCACACACTTTTGCGTCAGATCACTCGGTGAGCCTTCGCTGTCCAGGTGCGGGAACCCTTCATTTCACCCTTCAAACACTGCCGTGCTCTTGGGGAAGACGGTCCTCAGGGTCCTCGGCACCTGGGCCGGGGTACAGTGCACGACAGAGCACACGAGAAACTGCAAGGAGGTTTCAGTGACACACACACACACACATTGACATGATTGTCGGCATGAGAGGTAGCCACATGGATCCACACGGCTTTTGTTGCACTCCCTTTGGTTGCAATGCTCTGTTCTGGCACACGGCTGTTTTGTTGCGAGGTCGGGCGTGCAGAACCACAACAGGTCGCCCATCGTGGGGCGCAAGCACAGCAACGATGAGGTCCTTGCTCGAGCTCGGCGCGTGATCATTTCGGCTAAGGCCTTCATGAGATTATTGTACACATCGGCGAGCCTCTGCAGCCTGAGAGTGGCAGTGCCCAATGGCAGGCCCATCGCGAGATGACTTGGGACAAGGTATTTGCAGCAGCCGATTCGGACAAGCACCTTGCCAGCAGATATGAAAAGTGATCTCCGTCGCGAAACATGAATGCGGCATCATGCCACCGAGTTGCTTCTCCAAGGTCTGGTGCGCTGGATGCCAAGGAGCTGAAGCAGGCAGAAGGGCTTGTCCGGCACCACGCATCAACTGGAGCTCGACTGGTTTGCGATGTCTAAGGCGGTGCGCACGGCGCTTCGAATCACGCCAGAAACACTTCCGGACTATGACTTGCAAGTTCTTTTCGATGCCATTGACCACGACAAGAGTGGCTCCGTGGAAATGCCGATTGGCTGCAGCAAGCAATCAGACTCATGCAGTGCTCAATGCCACATAGCTAATGCCACATAGCTTGATCTGATCGGCAATGCAGCCCTGCACACCACCATATTTTCTTTGCTTTGTGCTGGAGACTTGCCAGGCCAGAGCTTCTCGAGTACGTGTCTCATGGCTCCAGGCGGCCTGACGATGAGTCGAAACTCATGGAGAAGAAGACTGCGCGGGTTCGGCGCAACCTCAACCTGGCTTTTCGGAGCTTCGGTGGCATTCGATGCCGCGTGCCTTTTGTTCTCCCCACGGCTTCTCAAAAAATCATCACTTCTGATGCAAGGAAGTACACGGCGTCGCATTCTGCCATAAACGAACTGTGCGGAGCTTGATGTCGATTGAGCAGATGGAGTAGATCGCGGCGCTTGGAGCGAGTTGCGCTTGGGTTCACAATGGGCCGAGGTTTGCAAACATCGACGCAGGCGGTGATGGCAAAATCTCCTTGCCAGCTGGCCAAGTTTTGAGACTTTCTCTCGCCAAAGCTCTTATGACACCAGTATTCAGGGTAAAGGGCCTACAGAGGCAGGTGCGGGCATCATGCTTGTATTTCGCTTCTGGAGATGTTCAGGAACATCCCATTTCTGTGGGCCCTTCTTGAGTTGCATTTCGCTACTTATGAGGCTCGAGTTCCTTTACTCTTCCCGCCATAACCTTCATCTTACCGCTTAGATGCATTTCGCTACTTGTAAGGCTCGAGTTCCTCTACTTTGCCCGCCACACCCTGTGCGCCTTATCATGCTGGCACTTGTCACCCAGCTGTTTGCTAGCTCTATGCCAGCCTCCTTTTGTTTGTTGGCTCAGGCGCCACACACCACGCGCTAAGGTCTTCGACGCGGGAGTAGACAGCATACAACAGCAGAGCATCGGCAAAGGCAAGAGCAAAGGCAAAAGCCAAGGCAGTGTCAAAGACACTGCCTGGGTTCCCGCAATGGAAGCAGTAGATTGTTGGACTGTGCACAGTATCAAGACATCTTCGCCTGAGAAAAAAAAACTCTGTCTGCGTCTATGTAATGTACATCTCCCTCTTTAAATAACAGCTTATGCCCACCGCAACACATCTCAAGATTCAAGAAGTTCTATAGTGCTTACGACTTGTGCAGGTACTTGACCGCTTACGACGTGGGAGACATGGAGCTGAAGCAGTTCTACAAA
The DNA here is from genome assembly GCA_905221605.1 of Symbiodinium natans. NCBI lineage: Eukaryota > Dinophyceae > Suessiales > Symbiodiniaceae > Symbiodinium > Symbiodinium natans. The sequence continues at coordinate 330,531 of CAJNDS010002434.1, forward strand.
AGCATCTTTCCTAGAAGGGTTCAGATTTGGAAGCACAGAGTGCATCAACTTCCGTGGGATGTTCAGTTGATGTGCATAAAAAATGCACAAAATTAGTCCTGCTGGCAAGCCTGCACCTGAGGCATCGACCGGGATGGAGACGGAGTGGATGCCGAGGAGTTGCTGCATTTTATAAAGGAGCAGCATGCGGAACTCTCAAGCAGAAAGGCGGCCTCACTGCACAGTGTGCCTGCTACACAAACAAAGCGTGCTGTCAAGCTTCATGTCAGGCTCCGTGTCAGTCTGTCGGGAACTGGCCAGATGCCCTGCCTTAGACCTCTTAAACGATGGAGCAACACGAACGAGATGACGAAACTCAGCGCATCTGCGGCCTCAATTGAGAAGCAAAGTTGGAGAAAATGCTAAGAAGAGATAAGAAGAGATTGGGCGAGATGGGGAGTCGACAAAGAATGTACTGGCTAAATGACGAGACGGCAGACAGGCGCAACACGATCCACGCATGTGCTCTTACGCCACGGCTGCGCGCAAGCTTTCGTGCAAGTAGGACCAACTTTACACAAAGACTTTCTGGGCTGAAGCCATCGCAGAAGCCAGAGCGCTGCAAGTGAGGACAGGCATGCGAAGAGCTCCACTACTTGACGCTCTGCAGTTGCATTGCAAATAGTTTAAGGAGTTTAAGGGACCAAGATGATTCAAGCCATGCAAGCCTGAGGGCTGCACATGCATGGGTGGGGGGGGGACTCAATATCGGTCTCCCATGTAAGCCTACAAAGCTGGAAAGAGCGCGCCAGCTTCCAAAGGAGGGGGCCTCACGCAGCTATGACCAACCCAAGCGTCGAACGAGAGCCTTTAACCACGCGCCAGCTGGGCATGCTGCCTCTCAAAAGCTATGCACTGATCTGAACCCTTCTCCAAAGCCAGGGGGCAAGCGCAACGACAAGGGCACAAACATGGGCAAAGCGTTTGACAATCTTGGTGCAAGACCAGGCATGAAACTACGCACGAAAATCACGTGCTCCTGGATGTTCAACACCCGACCTGTTTGCGTTGCCAACGGCACAGTACTGATGTTGGTTGCTGCATGTTGAGCTGCTTGTGCTTGTGGTGCGTATTTGCCTGAAAGGTGTTCTCTTTCATGGACGGCAATGCTGCGGATGCCATCAAGAAAGAGCCATGGAAGCAGCGCAACCCATTCGAAAAAGCATGTGCTGCCAGCAAGGGGCCCAGTCCCTTGGCTCGAAAAAGCAGCTCCCCTCCCCGGTGGGCTCGATGAGCACAATGAGTTCCCCACCAATGAAGATTCAAATCCTTCGAAAGTTCAGATGGGGGGCGCAGGCCTGAACTTCGGGCGTTTGGAGGTCTTTTAGTCTTTCCTTCGCCTCTGACACAATCTTGTCAGAAACTTCTGGAAAGTGTCTGAATGCACTGAGACGTTCCGGGGGGGGGCACCTGAAGCTCAGGGAGCAGGCCTGGAGGGCTCAGAGGCTTAAAGCTAGCGGCAGCAAAGCATCAAAGCTACCCCTCCCCACAGCAAGTTGGATTCCCTTGGACCTGCCATGCGAACCTTGTTAGGTTGTACACTCGCCTGTGCATGGTTGTAGACCTTCTGGCTGATCAAGAGCTGCTAAGGTTGCGTGTTCGTCAACCTTGGGCGCATCAAACCGCCCAGCATGCGGCTCGCAATGTCCAGCCGGTAGTGCAAAATGCAGGTCGTTCCTTGTCGTGGGCCTGTATGGTTATTCACGCTGTCCCAAGCACCTTCATTGCAATGTGTTGAAAATAGAGCTGCTTACTGCTTGCTGTGTTGGGATGTGTTGGGTCATGTCGAGTCTTTTACGCTGACTGGTGATTTGCTTCTCCCGGGTATAGCACACCCAGCTGCCCAAGGCAGGCCAGGCTGTTTAAAACAGCTTGTGGTGCTTTCGCGCGCTAGACGAGCCCGCGAGCCCGGGAGCTATCCTGTCCGTGTCTTTAACATGCGGAAGGCGGTTTATACAATCCATCTGGCCTTGAAACCGGAGATGCCAGGTGCTTGTAAACTGTAAACGAGTCAATTGCAGACTGAAAGCAGTCTGGGACCAGCGCTTTAGAAAGCACGAGCAAAATCGAGTGAGCCCTTGGCAGTATCTGGCAGAATCCTGCACCTGCTCATCGAAACGAATCGATCAGTTCGTGGTCAGATGGGCTCTGGAGATGATGCAAGATGCGAGCATGCCCATCATTGGCCTATCCTTCGTTCACTCTTCATGGCAGATCTTAGATCTAGCTGCATCTAGCTTGCAGTTGCTCGTAGCACGCAGTACTCGGCAAGTATCTCTGCAAGCCGCACCAGCCAACTCTCACAAATTCCTGACTACAAGCTACACCACGCATGCTCTACGCGACTCCACTAGACTTGTTGTGGGGATGCGAAGGGGCGGGCGAAGAGCCGACAGCAGCGAGAGGCGCGAAGCTGACGACCGAAAGGGCGTCTCATGCTTCTCGCATGGAGCGTATAAAGCGTCAGGATAAGGCGAACCTGCGTACAAATCGACCGAGGTATGCGTCCAGAAGAATGGACAGCCGTAGCAGAACCCGCAGCAAGCCTCAAAGGACCGGGAATGGACCTGAGCATGTCCATGTCCTGCCTCTTGTCCTTGTCTGTGTGTATGTGTCCTACCTTCCCGCGCGAAATGCAGCTGCTCTCCCCATGGTCAGGAGCCAGCGGTATCGCAGCACCAGCAGACCCCGGACCGTGCTTCTTCAGATAGAAGAACCGCTCCGTGTGGAGGTATCACATGTCTTATACTCGGGACGCAGAGGATGGACAGCAGAAGCCGTGCCAGGGAGACCCGAAAGGCTGGACACAAGACAACCAAGATGCCACAGATGCGCAGCACATGGCACATGTTGCATGACGAGGCGTGCCATTCTATTGCGCCAGGATAGTCGTAGCCGCAGCAACGGCATGCGTGGTTCGGCCCGAAGCCGCAGCCGTGGGAGAGGAAATCCGCAGCCCGCGCAGCTTGGCATCGTACTAGCACGGTGATGCACCCACGACAGATTGCTGCACATCGACCTCTGATTTGTAAAGCGTGCATCAAGATAAGTTGCTCTTAGCTGGCTCGTCTCACGCTTTCATGTTCGAAGTGGTTGAAAATGCAAGATTCACGAGAGCTTTCGTGTAAAGCATGTTGCGCCTTGCTAGAGCAAGAAAGCAAAATAAGAGGGCATTGGCATCATTAACATCAATTGCTCCCCTGCAGCGACAGGTATCGGATTCCTCCTCCTGCCAAGCGAGCAGACCCAAAGAAGGAGGCTACGATTACGGAGGAGCAAAGACAGAACTCCATTCCTTTGGCCGCAGCCTCTAGCACACAATCTTTCTGACGGCCGAGGAACATCGAGTTGCCTGAAGTTCTAAATTCTAAGGATGGCTATTTGTACGCCACCATCGACTTCACCAGTCCGCAAGCTCAGCCACCCTGGACGACTGAGCCGGATGACCCTCGGCCGATGTCTGTGTGAAGTGTTCAGAGCCACCTTGCCACCTTGGTGTGGCCAACTTCCTCTGTTGCACGGCGTAGCTGCCAAGGCACGATACACGTACCAGACCAAGACTGACATCTCGGTGATCCGGGCCAAGAACCTTCCTTCTGGTTGGGAAGTGGCGCCAGCAACGGAAGCTGTGATACGAGAGGCGAGGCTGGAATGGTTCGCACTGAGTGACTGAATGGCAGCTTGCGTCGATGAGGTTATCAAGCCGCATGCCTGGGGCACGCACCTGCTGGTCACGGAAGGTTGCAAAGCTTACTGGACAGCCGGAGGCAACGTGCCCGCACAGCAGCATGTTGCCAACTCTTGCCAGTAGCACCGGCGCCAGACTGCCATAGCAATTCGATGTGGCTCAAGTAAAATGTTGAAAAGCAGACCCGGCGGGTTCGCAAGTGCCAATTGAGGAAACAATCCCGGCTGCTTAGAAGCGCTGTGGGACTATGAGAAGCTCCCTGGGAGGACTGCAAAACGCCTGACAGCAAGTGTCTGTGCTGCATAAAAAGCGCCTGCAGGTACACATTGAAAGCAAAGTTTGGGCAAAACGCCGCGCTGCATGGCACCTCCTTCGCAGAAGGGCAGTGCGCAGCAGGAATGCACAGGGTTCCTGCATGGTCGCGACTGCCTAAACTGTTCTAACCGAGGCATCATTCTCATCAAGACCATCTCGAAGGTGTCGCAATAAGCCACCTCACCTTCGATGGTTGCCGACCGGCCGAGATTCCATCGAACCCGCCAGACCCGTCGGAAAGCATCCAACCGCGCATCATTGCTTTTGGTCTCCCTTGGCAGAAGTCTCTCCAGGATGAAATCGGACATGTAGGCGTCAAAGATTCTAGTCATGCTGACGATGCTGCCTTGCTGACGATTGGTTCTGGCTCCAGAGATCCGCACTAGAAGCGTGCGTTTGGTGCTTGCCAATGTAAGCCCCGCCCTCGCCTCAGAGTGTCCACCTCGCCACGCTCACGGCATCTTGCATGTTTTTTATAGTCCACCGGAAGTGTGTACTGTATGTGATTGTATGTGCTTCTACACGCACCACTAGAAATGGTCGCCTGCGTATTCTCCGGCGCATCATAGCATGCCATGTTGTTCGAATGCATGCGTTCGGTATGTATGTATTTCATGTCAGCATGTCTTGTAGAACACTTGTGCGAAACGACAGTGAGAGCTACTTTACCTCGCACATGTGCACTTTTCAGGTCTGTCGTACGTGTCACTTATGTACAGACGAAATTGGGTGTGCTTCGAGAACGGCTTCCATGAATGTCAAGATGTTGAGCTGCCACTGCGCAGATTTGCCCAGGGCTTCCTGCAGAATCGGGCCGAGGACTCGATGCCTGTGGATGGCCTCGTGACCAATGGGGACCCTGCGCCGGGCGGCCGGCCGAAGGCCACTGTCTGATGTGAATGACCACTACGGTAACTAGTCAATACTGCATGCAGCCATTCGATCCTTCATTGTAGAGCATTGTAGAGTATTGTAGAGCATTGTAGAGCATTGTGCTTAACCATGCTCTCCGCGGCGAAGGGCTCGTTGAAAGCGACATGACTTGCAAATGTCGCTCTCAAAAGCTTGCATATGCTGGCACAAGGTGCAGGACGTGCCTGATGACGAGGTTCTCAATGACGTCAGCACCGTGGCTGCACACCGATGCAGTCCAGGGCCCCAAACCTTTCCAGGTCTCTCAATGAAGGAGCATTCGTTCACCCATATGACGGGAGACCTCTCAAGATGAATTTGTTCTAGCTACAGGAAGGGCTGAGAAGGCTGAAAGGTTCTGCCTTTTTGAAGTGTTCTAAACAGCTGGGAAAGCTGAATGCCTCTCCAAGCCTCCTGGGGCCGGGCGCGCGTTTGTTGAACCAATGCCTGAACCGCAAATTGTCCGACTCTGCCAAGAGGACGCGCTGCAAGAGTTGAAAGTCTTTCCAGGCGCCTCACGAGGAATTTGTTCTGCTATCTAGGGTGTCCCATTAAATACAAAGGAAATAGAGGTTTTCCTATTAGAAAAGGAGGTTTTCCGAGAGGAAATAGAGGTTTTCTCCTCTTATTAAATGTGAAGGAAGATAAGTTTTCCTATGAGCATATGAATAGAGGCTTTGCAAGTAGGACGCACGGGAAACAGAGGTTTTCTTGGCAAAGTTTAGAAAATAGAAGTTTTCCGAATCAAATTTATTGGACATGGAGGCTCAGAACGACAGGAAGAGAGAATGAAAGCCGTATTTCCTGAAATATTAAAAAAGAGAAAACCTGTATTTCCTTTTATAGGAACTTTCATAGGGAAACCTCTGTTTCCTCTATGCTTTTAGTCGGAATCCTCTGTGTCTGACTATGACTGAAACAATATGCCCAATATAGTCCTTCGCCCATTGTTATCGGGACCATCATCTGAAAGCCCATTGCCAAGAGAAGCACGCCGAGGAAACATTGCAGCCAAGAGTTGCGATACGTGCGTTTTCCTGCCTGGCCGCTCATCCGTTTCGACGCGGGGGGGGCAGGGGGGGGGGGGGGGGAGGGGGGGGGGGGGGGGGGGGGGGGGAGGGGGGAGGGGGGGGGGAGGGGGGGGAGGGGGGGGAGGGGGGGGGAGGGGGGGGGGAGAGGGGGGGGAGGGGAGGGGGGGGGCAGGGGGGGGAAAGGGGGGGGGGAGGGGGGGAGGGGGGGGGAATGTGGGGGGGGGAGCCTTGCCTTTGAGTCCGCGGTGGGTCGCCAAACTCTGTCGACAGATGTTGATTCAGACTTGCCGACGAGCCATCACGTTCGGAACGTTGCACCTTTTCCTTCTGCTGGTTGAACGGGGGATAGTCCCCTCAAGATCGGCTTCACCGACTGGTGCTGTGTAGCAAACGACATCATGTGGCGAGGGCTTGGTCTTGATACTGACCCGTGTGGTCAATGCAGTTTCAAATTGGCTTGCGGCAGCTTCCGCCTAATGTAGACGACCCAGAACTATTAGGGATCTTCCCACAGTTTCACGGCACCAGTCTGTGGCATATACAGATCAAAACTGGAAAAGGATTTATATAGGGCCGCTAGCCTCGGTATAGCAGTATAGCATACACCAGTAGTACTTTAACCGCTACAGTAGCTCGAGGCCACCTTGGCGAGGGTGCTAGGGCGGCTTCCAGCATGCAGCTGCGTGAAGACAGGGATAGGCTGTGTTACTTGGCAAGGTTAGTTACGAAAAGGGGCCAGGTCAGGGATGCGGGAAATTGTTGCTTGACAACATCAAGGGCGGCATAGGGTGTTCTGGCGGAGTGGGTCGTAGCCAGAAGCGTGGAGCTACGGCGAAACATCGAAAAGGGAGCCGGGGGAGAAGGAGACCCCTGCGGCCGGCCCAAAATGCGCCCCTGGTCCGGCCCAAAATGTGCCCCTGGCTGACGCACCGTCCGCTGCCGGACACGAGTTGGTGGGTGCGGAGGCCAATGCCACAATACCAACCTTGGTACAAGTACATGGCAGGGGAGCTCATGTGGCTAGCTCTCCAGGGGGCAATCGTTTTATGGCTCACCTCGACCTTGAATGGTTGTGAGCAATGTGTGCGTCTAAACTTCAACAGTTGTTGCCCTTGTAAGCAGTGAACAAGTAAACCGTTGCAGCACAGCCCTCCACTAGATCGGCCACAAAGCAGAACGCCCTGAGACTCGCAGCATTGAGACGATGCATGGCAATTCAGGTCTCATGAAGACGTGTGGAACCAAAGAGACGGCGTTGAAGTGCATCCGGATGCTCGACAAGGCCTGCAGCTGCGGTCTTGTGCGGTGGCAACATGTGGCTACCAGATGCAATGTTAAAGCTCGAGTCCAGAGCTTTCCACGTTTCGCCACGGGCAGTGCCTGGAAACTGGCAAGCTCGACTTGACGGGGGAGGACATGCCAGAGGAGCCCAGTGAGGGATGACGAGAGATGTCAAATCAAAGTGGTGATAATTTGCTGCTTGAGCTGGGCCCCAGGCCTCAAGGGCGTGCCTGGCTAGTCGTGTGCGAGAGTCCGAGTCACGACTGCGTGCTAGCCCCGAAGGAGATGCTGGCCCGACACACAGCTTCATCGCCTTGATTGCTTCAGGGTCAAAAGGCATGCATGGCCACATGTGTGCGCAGGTGAAGACGATCAAAGCCGTGGGCAAAATCGGCGGGATCAAAGGGCAACCTGGCATTCAAAAGAGCGTGAGAGCCTGTGTGTCGAGTGTTGATAAGGCAGCAACACGCAGCTTCATGGGTCAAGTCGCACGTTGCTGAGGCTGATGCCGACCCGAACCTCGACTTTGCCGATCAATGAAATTAATCTCAGCGGCAACTCGCTTCTCACACCGCCATCGCCAACGGACCGCATGTGACGGCATTGCATGGGCATTAGGCTGCTTTGTAGCGTTCCTCTGGCGCTTACATATTTACAGTGCCTCACAATGTGATCCACAATGCAGGAGCATTCTGCCGCGGTGAAAGCAAGCCGCGCACCCAGCGAGGAAAGGACGGACCAGAGCAAATGGGTTCCTTTCTTGCGGCTGCAAAGTGCAAATCCATGGCTTGCTGAGACTTGAAACGTCGCGCCGAAACAGTGCAACTGATAGTACAGTTCGTTCGGGTCTCGACTGAGGCGCGATTCAAGTACATCTCATGAACGTTTTGCCATGCACCGCACATCCTAAAGTTCGTCGTGATTTCAGCAGGCCCGCACAGTGATCTTCGACAACTGCAACCTGGAAGGCTACAGTGAGGCTCTCACAAACTTCTCCTCAGATCACATGACCCCCCATGTTGTCAAACACTCTCAAAGAGCACACGGAGGGAGGGTGGCATCAGGCTTCAGAGATCGAGTATCAACGTGTTCTCTCGCTCTCTCTCGCTCTCTCTCGCTCTCCCTCGCTCTCACTTTCACACTCCCTATCTCTCACTCATTCTTTTCTCTTTACATGTCCTTTCATACCAAGGTCACGACAAAGACGACCTGGTTGAGCTTGAGATCGTGCGGTTAGTGAAGAAGTTCGGAGCCGGGAAGAACTCAAGGTACGCCGAGAAAGTGTCGTTAAGTGGCAATCGCTTCGGCCAAGAGTTCTGCCGGCGTATCATTGAGGGCGCCTACTGGGAGCGCAACCGGCACACCGGTCCCAAAGAAACCATGCCAAAGCTTTTCTTGGACTTGTCCAAGAATCGCATAATTCACCCGGAGAGGATTGTGGATGAGCTGAAGGAGGGCAAAACAGCCGGAGGGCCCATGAGCCTCGCGACCACCACCGATCCTGAACATGTTCGCAAGGATGCGCTCATCGTTCTGGACATTTCGGGCCAGCGGGATCACTCGCCCTCCGCGCCACGTGAGGGCAGAAGGCCGCTCATTGATCAACTCCGTCAGGAGCGGCAGAGGAGGCCGTCTCCGCGGCGTCCCTCTCGCAGCCCGCCTCGCCGGTCGCGAAGCCGGTCCAGGACACCCAAGCGCTCGGAGCGCTCGCCCAGCCGGCGAAGAGACAGACGCGACAGCCGCAGAAGGGACAGCCGCAGGCGGTCACCCTCGAGACGCAGCCCCTCACGCCGGCGACGTAGCCGCTCAGATAGCCGACGCAGCCCCCGCGGGCGGAGAGGCCGCTACTGATTCGCACTCGCGTGCCCGCCGTAGAGCGTTCTATATAGTGTTCTCAAGGATCTTAAGGCTGGTGGCTTTCCTGCTCTAGCCAGTGAGCTTCGCCGTGCCCAACCGGGGCCTGTCCCGTCTCCAGGGGCATAGATGCAGGCGACGTGAAATGCAGCAAATTCGTTGATCTCAAACTCTGGACATGCGAAGCACATGTGGTCTACGGCTGTTAAGAGCATCTGTTGAGTCAGCATGCATGTTGGTTCGCTGCATTTTGATCCCATGCTCTGAGCTGTCAAAACTGGCCGCTGAGAGTAGGTTGCTGTCTGCTCGAGGACCAGAGGTGTCATTTCAATCACCCTGCACTCGTGCTGCAGCATGAAAGCGATCATTCGGGTTCAGCTTATGAAAAGCTGCGCCGGGGCCATGCTTTGAGTTGAACTTTGCCACTGCGCCTTCTGGGTGCTTTGACACGCTGATGATTGGAGCACTTGGCATGCATTGCATATGCTGCACATGCGACATGTGGTGATGCCTTTTGTGGCGGAAGACCATCTGATTTGCTTTCGGGATCTTCCGGGTGCTGTGCAACCTTGTGGGACGCGTCCACACCTTATCAAGGAGCTGTGCACAGCACATATGTACAAATTCATGGTACAGGTTGATTCGTAGAATGCCAAGGACAGATTATGGCATCCCAGGGCGCCACACTCTCGCAACTCGTGCAAGTTGCAGCTGAACTGCATCTGAGATCGTTGAGCTCGAAGACCAAGCCTTGCCAGGAACTACAACAACGAGTTGGTGAAGTCCATCGAAGATTTGCGCGAGAAGCGTGAAGAACTGAATCGCCAAATCCTGAAGGAGGGACCCTTGAGAAATCACAGGTTCTTGCCAAAGAGGTTCTAGAGGCTTCCTGTCAAGAAGTGCCACCGAGCACCCGCCTGCATGCCGTTGCAAGCATGTACACTGTTACTGACATCTGCGCAGCCACGAGCGCCTGGGTGTATATCGGCCGCCTCTCACAAAGATGCCCGCATCGTCTGCACAGGAAGAGGAGGACAAGGCAAAAGTACAGAAAGAGCTGTCGCTGCTCACGGATCGCCTGCAGAAGGCCGGCAGCTGGGGGCCAAATATGTTTTTTCGTGAGTGCTGCGAGAGTTTGAAGTTTCAGAAGTTGTCTCGTGGCAGGTCAATGAAAGCCTTGTTCGCAAGACCCAGGCCCGCAATGAGTATGACAAGACGATCCAGGAAACCGAGGCTTGAGCATGTGAGCACTGAGGGGGGGAGGAGGGAAGTAGCGAAGTGTCTCATGAATTTGCCGGAAGATGAGTCAGCAGCCGCTGTAGATATGTGACCAGCCATTCGGAGCCAGGCAGCTTACATGAAGATCCTGGAATCTTCGCAGACCCTACTGCACGTGCTCAAGCGCCAGCAGCTCAGCCTCGTCCAAAACCAGACACGTGTGCAAGAAGCACAAGCGGGCCTCGCCCTTGTCGCCCTTGCGAGGTGAGACCGTGCGTTCCTCAGGGCGACATGAGCAAGAAGCATATACACCAAGTATGCACCAAGAAGCTGCACAGCATCCCCCTCTTGTAGTGCCAGTGACATGCCACCACTCTGCCCTTCGGGCAGAGCTGCCCTTCGGGCAGAGGCCCTGCAGTCCCTTTCCGAGGTCAACTTGACCAAGAAGAAGCAGGGCTCAGACTGAGTCGTGAGAAGGCACGTGCCGGTGTTGATGCTGAAGGTGATTTCAAAACCTAACCCATCCCAGCCGTCTTAAGGATGTGCAGCCGGCCTAAGGTCACTTTGTACTTTGGTAGTGCTCACACGAAGTGTGGTCTGCGAAGCGGAGCATAACATGTGCTTTGCCGCGAATGGCCTGAAGACCAGAGGTGCTGAACAGACAGACTTGGAAAAGGTGTGAGAGCCCTTGGCACATGCTGCACGATGATCGATTGTTGAGATGGACTCTTCCACGGGTGACGTTACTAATTAACGGTATTGCCACCTTGCAAAGACAAGGCGTGTGGGGAACCTCTCTTTACACCGCATCTTTGCCCAGATCCTTTGGCTCACCAGCAGTCCACTAGCTGGTCAAGGGAGGCGGCATCAAGTAAACCCAAAGGACAGAGGAGCTACAGGGCTCCTTTCACTGGCCACGCCCCAACTTGCCTGGTTGTTTGCAGGACAAACATGGGAAAAGTGCGAGCTGTCAGGCCAGAGCCTGCAAAGTGATCTCATTACCTGTAATGCTGCGAGACTGCTGATCCCTCAACAGAGCTGGTCTGCAGGCGCAAACTTGCGCAGTTCTTCAACTGGCGTGTGCCTCCCACAGGCTTTAGAGGAAGTTTCCACAACACTCACTCGCGAAAGCAGTTTTGTGGGCCTTAGGTGAGTGTGACCTTAACGGATGGCCGGGTGCTGGTCGGCGTCCTCATGGCGGTAGACAGGCTTGCCCGGCATGCCGCTGCTTGTTCAGCCCAGCATACTGCAGCACTTCCGATGTGGTGAATGCAGTGATTGGCTGATCAGGCATGTGAACATCGTTCTTTGCAACACCGAGGAGTCTTGTTCTCCAACCTGGGTCATGTTGAGACGGTTCATGATGGCTCGCACAACTGACCGCAGGAGTACCGCAAGTACAAAGTCAAGGGAAAGCCCGAGGGCAAGGAACTGAAGAGGATCGCAAGAGAAAACCTGAAGTGCTCGCTTTTTTTGCTCATGAATCTTGCGTACGAGCAGCCCGTTGGACAGGATGTTGGGCTTCATAGTGGTCCGCGGGACCGGCATTCTGTACATTCAGCCAGAGGAACTCGGCAAGGAGGACAGCCACCGCCACTACTTGTCTAGCACTTTGAGGGTGCTCGCATGCAGGACTTGGTAGAAACGGACAAGCCGCGCAAGAAGGCGACCCCTACAGCCACTCCGGCTGCCAAACCTGCTCCAGCCGCAAAGGCTGCAGCTGCCCCAGCACTGAACGCAGCAGCACTTCTCGCTGGCATGCGGCCACCCATGCTGAACCCCCTGCTGGCAGCGGGGCTCCGACCTGGCGGCCTTCCCGGGCTCCCGGGTATGCCTTCGATACCTGGCATGCCCAGCATGGGTTTGCCGAACATGGGAGCGATGCCCGGAGCCGGCCGTGGAATGCCGAGCATGCCGGGAATGCCGGGCATGCCGCGACCAATGTGAGAACTTCAGTGAGTGGGACCATAGATGGCAGGGAAGTCAGTTGATTGATCATATTGAAGACTAAAGAGCAGGTTTTAACTTCAAAGGAGCAGGCCTTCCAGAAAATCGGTTAGAGCAGCAGAAGGTGCAACAGACCCCATGTCAAGGCGCAGAGCAGCGACCTCAACTGATCCGTTTCATACAAAACCAACAGTTTGGTTTAGAGACCCCCACTGGGACGTGTTGAAGTTGAGCAAGGGCCGCTGCAACTATAATGGCTTGAAGCCAGCATTGGCGCTACCAGCTTCTCAGAGATTGCAAGCTGTAGAACCTGTTTTGACCTTAACGCCGGTGTGCCGCCAGAAAACGTGCAGAATCAGTGAATCATCTCTGGTGGTCTCAGGAGCTGCCAAAAACTCGGTCGAACTACTGTTGCTGTTGCTGGTGAGCTTGGCTCCGCTGCTCAGGATTAGTGGGCAGTTCACCACATGGTTTGTAGTATATTGTGTTAGTAGTCGCATGGTTGACCGCATCGCTTGGGGAGGGGAACCGGCCAGTAGTTGCATAACTATGGTGTGTTAGGCAAGTGCTGACATAGTCTTGTCAACATGGCAGTCTGCCGATGGCTTGCTTGACCTTAGCCAGACAAGTGCTCCTTAGCGAAACTCCGCCATGTCTGCCAAACTGCGGGCCAGCAGCTTGCCATCGCAGGCCAGGCTGAGAATTTGTCGAGTGGCAAGCGGCCGAGCAGACCAGAGCGTAGATTGCGTTGGTACCGAAGCAAACTGTCTGCCAAATCTCCTTGTTTGACCCCCCCCCTCCACCGAATATTCATCCGAAGGCTGGGCTGATGCGGCTGCGTGGTGACCTTCGGGGCACATCTGCGCGCTTCCGGGACGCTTGCCTTGCAAAGCCTTGGATGCAGTGCTTCAGCATTCAGCAGCGTATGTGCCACTCTGACGAGTTGCAGCGATTCTGGGCAAAGTCAAGGTGCAGCTCGACAAGCCCAGTCCAGCCAGAACCCCTGTTGCCATTACCCAGTGCCTTCCAAGAGTCCCCAAAACTCAGATAGGCTCAGACATGCTCAGACATGCTCAGACATGCACCTCATTGTTGGGGTTGAGCCGCCAAGGCAACGATCCACTCTGACCCCATCTCCCGAATTGGCATGGAGGCTCCTTTGCGCCCCTTGCCGCCCTCCTTGCGAAAGCTCGTCCTCGGCTTTCAGGTTAAGCGCCATGATTCGAAAGCCAGGCGTGCTGTGGATTTCTGCAGTTCCTGAAATGTCCAGAACTCCTTGCTCGAGAGGCTGGTAGTCAATGATGTGGACGAGAATCCAAGGCAAAGGACGCTCCGGCACCTGAGTGCACCACACACAATCCACACACATCATCACGCATCCTTAGCCACCTGAAGCATCAAAGGACCCCAGTGGCACAGTGGAACACTGCGGAAGAACGGCAGGCGGAGTCGAAGCACCGTGCCTTACCTGCAGTGCCTGCAGTCGGCCAACAGGCGGACCGTGGCGAGGAGGAGCAGCACGCCAGCCTGGCAATCAAGCCAGGTGACCGGATCAAGGTGCAGAAGTCAGGTAGAGTCAGGTAGAGCTGGGTGGCGCTTATTTGGCTCGCACGTTGCACACTAAGGCGGTCAACGATCTCAATTCTGCAACGCTGATGCTCAGCGAGCTGCAGGCTGGTCTACTTGGCTCTGGCCGGAATGTGCTACTTGGCTCGCCGATGCGGCGTGGTTGTCTTCCTCCTTCCCAACGCTTCCCATACTTTTCTTTTGCTCATGCCCCTGCACTTCTTTGCATCTCTTGTCGGAAATGTCTGTGTGCCCCCCCGTCGAAATTTGCAGGAAGCAGCAAAGCCAGAGGAACCTCGATCTGTGAATCTGGAGGTCGCTCAGTCGTTCATTCGGAGGTGTAGCAGTAGCTGCATGTAGCCTTCCCCAGCAACAGCAGCTTCGTGATGACCACCGGCGGCAGGTTTCACGAGACATTTCGAACGTGCTTACGCCATCACCGCCGAAGCCAAAGGTGTCTTCAAGCACCGGGCCCAGTTCACGTACGGCGGGCACAGACCAGCTTTCAAAGTGGAACAACCAACGTCAAGACTAATCGAGCTGTATGATCATGCAAACAGCGGACACCCCCGAACCCCTCCCTCGACTTGCGGTGAAGCACCAGCTGCATGCTGCTTGCACGCATGTGCTTCTGAAACACTTAACTTAGTTTGGTTGAATCTGTCGTGTGCTCTCTCTCTCTCTCTCTCTCTCTCTCTCTTGTGGACTTCGAGATCCCAGGTGTGCCTGCACTGATTCCAGAGGGCGGGCTATTGGGCCGCCCACCCAAGCCACCCAGGCCCGTTGTGCAACGTTTGTGCAAGTACGTTGCTGGCCTGGGTCTGCCCGGTCTGGTCTAGAGAGAAGCACCTGGTCGCGATGGGTTCAAGAGGGTTTGCCTGGCGGAATGTGCCCGCACTTTGTAGACATGTAGACAACTTATGCCAGCGTGTGGAAGGCGGTGCCGGACTGCAGCAATTGCCGCACTGGCAACCAGTTTAGTGGCCACAGGCTGGACCTCGAGCTGTGCGTTGGTGCTTGGCGTATCCTGGAGCCGCAGCCGAACACGCCACACCTGCTGCTTCGCAAAGGGCAAGGGCAGCGTCGACGTTAGGAGGCTACTCCAGCAAGCCGGGCTGATTCCACCAGACTCCAACGAGACATTGGTGGAGGATCTGGAGCTTGAGACGCCCATTGACTTGCTGC
This sequence comes from Symbiodinium natans, assembly GCA_905221605.1. Lineage (NCBI taxonomy): Eukaryota > Dinophyceae > Suessiales > Symbiodiniaceae > Symbiodinium > Symbiodinium natans. The sequence goes on from CAJNDS010002434.1 coordinate 345,567, forward strand.
AACAAGGCTTCTCGGAACGTCTCAATCAGAGCATTGGCGAAATCGAAGAGAATTGGCCTAACAAGGAGGCTGTGGTCCCAGAAGATGAAGTCATCGAGATCGAGACACCGCTGCAACAGCTGGACGTGCCTCTCCAATGGCTAGAGCGCAACTTCGACATTCGGCCGAAGCAGGAAAAGCTGGTGTCGGAGAAGAAGGCTCTAAAATTTGAGACGCCTCTCTCAGCCCTGTTTCCTGGTGTAATGGAGGAAGCTTTCGAGAGCACGGAGACGTGGACGGATCTTCTGCTCCCCTTGCTTGACGCGGACTCGGCTGCTCGGAGCGTTCTTTGAGCCGAGCACACCGATTTCAGTTGTCTATTAATCCACGCATAGATTTTATCTGTTTCTGGTGGAATGGGCAGTTGCTTCACGAGGTACTAGTCGACTCAATGGATGAAGCAAACTACGTGACGGTGACGCTGGACAAGCCGCAGCTTTCCTGGTTCCAGCAGAACTTGTCGGGGTGTGGTGTGTGGTAAAGTGCCCTGCAGTACTTTTACTGCTGAGTAGGCAGTCAAGACTGAAGAAGCCTGGCAAATCGCTAAGACCGAGGCTGGGAATGCAAATCGAAGAGAACCCACAGGAATTGGGTGGTGGCGTGGCCGTGAAGAGCATCCAGCCAGGTTCAAACGCTGCCCGAAGCTTGTCTGCAGCCGAAGCTGTGAACGCCAAAGCCCTAGGCCACGTGGAAAGAATGCGGCAGCATACGCGTGGGTGCGGAGGATGTTAGGGATCTTAGGGGTCAAACAAGAAGCGGACAAAGCATCGGATAGAGTTTGTACATGGTAATGGTTGCCATAGGAAGATAGAGCTCTCAGCACACAGGGACAGCTGTGCAGAGCATTAGGGATGCAGAGGATCCTATGCTTTGCTTCCACGGCACAGCATTCATAGGTATCACTTAGCTCGTGTTGTTCAACTTTGGTTGATTTTGTTGACCTCTCTTGCCTCTAGCCTCTAGCCTCTTGTGCAAGAGCAAAAACGAAATCTGGTGCAGCACAGGTTCTCAGCTGATTCGGCCTGGATACCAGTTGCTGGCAGCCTCGGGCATTGCTGTGGCTCGTCTTTGCGGGAATGAGCGTCTTGTAGGTAGCCATCCGTCATCACCCAAAATGCGCAAAGGGTCCCTCATAATCAGAGTTGCCGGGGTTTGGGTGCAAAGCAGCGGACGATGTTCTGGCGTTGCTTTCATTGACCTCGTTTGTGGGGTTTCGACCCAGCAAGTGAATGTGCGGGCCAGTGTCGGGTCCGATGTATCTGGAGCTCCCGAGGGCTGAGGCCCCTGGATGCCCGTCTCGACAATGCCAGGCCGTAGTTCGGGGAGCACGGGTACATAACAACATCACAGCCGATGCGCTGCAACAACACTAGCCCGAGCATTGCATTGTTCCTGCGCACATCTGCCTACAAGACTCGGCAAAACGAACACGGCACCGATAAGGGCTCATGCTTTTGTAACTCACGAGTTTTTTCATTGCAACGCAGTGTTGCTTCACGTTGCTGCTCTTGTTGTAGAGGTGGTATTCGTGGGCGGTTTGTTGCGGTTTGTCACTGGGAAGGAGACGCTGTCTATCATCTGCCCTTGCCCTAAGGCCGTAGAGATAACACGTGTTGCAGACCCTTGAGTCGGGGGGGGGGACACGCGAATGATACTGTTGCCCAAAATGGGCAACGGATAGCGGATGCAAGGTGACAGCGTCGTTCTTTTGACAGGTGCACGGGCTGCATCTCGAAGATGCGGCAAGGCCCATTGAAGCGGCACCGGGTCGTGTGCAGCTGACGTTCTTCAACGGGAGTGCGGAGTCTCAGCTGCGGACAGCATACACGAGTCGCAAGTGCGGAGAGCTGAGCAACGGACCGATGCTTAGCATTGCTTAGCCCATGTCCACCAAGGAGACTTTCTACGGCTTGCTGGGGCCGGATCCAGAGTGGCTGTCAGCCTTCTTGAGAAAGCTGCAGGTGGAGCACTATGCCTGGTCTTTCCAGGACAGTTGCACCAGTCTTGTGTAGGTTTACACCCAAGCTGACTCTAGCTCCAGGGGGACACCCGGTGATGTAGAGAGGGAGAGGCTTCTGAAATCTTATGAAGCCTTAGATTTTGTCTGAGACTCTGTGCAGAATTGAAGGAAGGCCTCGCTCCGAAGAAGACCTGGAGCTGGGCGCTGGAGCTCCTGGAGGAGCTGAAAGAGAGCAGCGAGAGCGACTTGGACGTGCAGACCTTGCACAGCGCCTATGGCGCAGCCATGGAGGCTTGCCAAAGGGCTTCACAATGGGAGCCTGCTTTGGAGCTCCTAAGCGAAATCCGACGGCTCCGTCCATCAACTCCACCTACAGCCGCGAACTATCGCTCTGCCATCATCGCCTGCGAGCGTGGCGGTGAACATCTGCCAGCCCTTTGGCTGTTGGAAGAAATGTTGGAGGCTGGCCTGGAACCAGATCGAGCTACCTATAGCAGTGCTGTCGGTGCCTGCCGAGCTATTCTCAGGACCCTAAGAAGTCAGTCCAGGACGATGTCACTGTTGCAATCCTCACGTGCGAAGAAGCAGCAGAGGCCTCAGAGGTACCAGAAAACGCGAAGAAGGGGGGCGAAGAGGCAGCTGCTCTGAAGCGCGCCGCAGAAAAAGAAAGAAGAAGGAGAGAGCAGACTTAGGGCAGCGCTCGCAAGCACCCTGCTGCACGTCCTTGTGTGGCCGAAGGGCTCCAACTCGGGCAGGTCTCCGGCCAGAGCTGACCGGGGCCGAAGTTCCACAGTAAGGGGGGCCCAGTCTGAGCACATCATTGCAAAGATTGGAAGAGGATGGATCGACCCCCCATGAACCGCTGAGGAAAGCGGCTGGAGAGCATCCTCCCGCAGCAAGGTCTCCGAGTCTCAGAATGCGTGTCAGCCGTGACTCGCGAACAACTGCCCTGTGCGAGGATGGCCTCGCATCTGCACAGCTCCCCGGAATGCCGATTCAGTGATCTCCTCGGGCCTCCTTCTGCTTTTGTAGGGTGCAAGAGCATGGCAAAGTCTAATCTGAGTCATGCTGCATCTGCAAGGTGGGAAACAGGACTGGATGCCCAGCTCAGGCGCCGGAGCCAATGCTCCAAATATCCCCACACACTGCACAGTTTGCACAACAGGGCACACAAGACCTCTCCTGTTCTCAAATCTCTGGTCCACCTGAGGGGCGGCAGAAACCCTTCACCTGGACCATCCCTCGGGGCAAAGAGGCCAAGGGAGTCCGAAGACTCAACAGCTATGTGTCAACTTAGCTCGCGCGCAGGCGAGCGGTATCCGTGGGATCGTTGCTTGGCGATGTGAGTTTTTTCCAAACAGCTAGGCTGGCTAGGCCCTCGCTGTAGGGCGTGAGAAGAGCTGGAATGCATTGGATCGAGGAGAATAGCAGTTCCCACGTCTTCCACACCAAACTTTGGCCACCAAACTCACTACCTAAGCAGCACGGGATGCTTTGCATAACTTGCAAGTTCTGCCGTCTTCACATTATGGACCCATGTGGAGCTCGGGCACACAGAATCGAACTTTCTGGCACTTCCGCCCCGTGATCACAAAGCCCGAAACTCTGAAATCTTTCAAAACTCGCTTTGGGTTTCGAAGTCGCGACGCTGTTCAAAAGGGCTGGCTAAAATGTTAACCTCTTGGAATACAAGGTCTCCTCGAGAATCTTTGAGGGTTCCTTGGAGGTCAGTGCCCGGCTGGGGCCGCCAGATACACTAGAGTCACTAGAAGACCCTGTTGTGGAGCTGCGCGGGCCGGCCCCTCGAAGGTTCTTTGGAGGACCCCGGAGGTGAAGAGTGAGGGGGGGGGGGGGGAATTCTGCAGTCCCCAGATTGTTCAGGGAAACATGGTGCCTGTGACCCTCACGCTGGGGCAGCTGCATGCGTCGAGCACTAGTAATTATCCACCCAGATTTCACAAACCTGAGAAATGCGAGGTTTGAGCGGCAAGTGACGAGGTCGGCCTCCCAGGCACATGGGCCATGGCTCCTGACAAGTCTTGATAGGTGTGCCAGGGGCAAGTTTGTTGAGGAGAATCAAAACACACCACGATGCATCTGTGGACGCGAGCCGAAACCTTTATTTACAAGACCTCGGCCAGAGAAGCGGACTGTGCCAGGGCGCTCTGTCGTCAGCTGGATTCCACGCCCTGAGGCAACGAGCTGTCTGGTGCCAGTTTCCTTCCTGTCTCGAACCCCGTGCTTAAGAGCTTGTGAATCTGCATGCGCTTGCTGGCTCACATGTGCAAGCTCCTGTCCAGGTCGTGATGACTCTCAACGAGGAGCCGCATTTGAGAATGCCCTCGCTGCAGATGTCATGGCCAGAGTTTCCGCCTCCCGTAGATACTTTTGATGTAGCCATACTGGAAGCCTGCACAATTGCGGTTCCAAGAGTTTCACTCAATTCTTTTCGCATGGTCGTGTCCACTGCATTTCTGCACGTGGTGATTGGTCTTGCCCTCGAGCAGCGTCAGATTTGCAACGACACCTCAGCACCTCCAATGCCTTCGCCGCGCACAGCATGACGAAGTCATTCTGTTGGATGGCATGTCCTTACAGACTCAGGCTTGTTTGGAGATCGCTGCGTTCCGTGCAGTGCCAGAAAAGCGCGCAAAGTTCTGGACAAGCGGTCTTTTTCCTGGCAAAGCTGCAAATCGCAGATGCAGCTTGTGTCGCCCTCCTGAATCAGTTACTTGCTCAGCACGAGAGAAGACGCATGGCACACCTCCATACGGCAGTATGCGCTTGAAGAACACGTCAGTTCAAAGTGCTCTTCCACAAGGGCGCCGCACTGCCATGACATGGGCCGGCGCTTTGAACACCTGGGCCTTGAAGTGCGAGAAGATGTCAAAGGAAGAGGGCTGCTTTCTGACTGCACTTTTGTGGCTGCAGATCGAGCTATCCGAAATGAAATCATGACCAATGAGAACAGTGGCTTCTGAGGTATTGCACGAGAAATTTTGCGCAAGGTGAGACCATCCTGAACGGAGAGGCAGGGTGCACCTTTGCACTCCGGTGCTCGCCTTGAATCAAACGCACAGTACAGTGAATGGGGGCATCTCCCTGCAGCTCAGGCGGCTCTTCGTGTTTGCCTTCCAGACTTATGGAAGAACTACTGCACCGACTGCTTCAAAAGCGAACGCGAGAATGGAAGCAACTTGGCTGCTGCTGAGCGGCCTGCCATTCACCGACTCAGCAAGCTCGCTCTCAGGTTTGAGGATCTGCACAGGGTGCGGCATGGTTGCGTTTTGCTCATCCTGCTGGCCGAACGAGAGATGGCATAAGGAGGCCACCGGAATTGGCAAGAGAAAGGTGAACGGCAGCAAGCAGCCTTGGCATGTGTTCGCGCATCGCCTGTGAGGAGTGCCCTATTCTAGCACACCTGCTACTTGGCAAATGAGCACAATGGGCGCATGGCACACGCACACACGCACACTTACTTACTTACTTACTTACTTACTTACTTACTTACTTACTTACTTACTTACAAAATTACACTCCCGGACCCTGACACTTGCACTTACACTTACACACACACACACACACACACACACACTTTTTTGCTTGGGAGCTGCTGAGGCTTCAGGCCTGTCAAGGATATGCCAGAGCTCAGAACAACGACCAATGGCAAAACCTGGTGTGCTGCGCGCTGTCAATCTCCCGGCTGCTGCGACTCCTGCATGGCCATCCTGATGTTGTGCGATGCTATGTGATGCAGTACTCTTCCCGTCGAGTACTTCCCAATGCCTTCCTGTTGAGGCGGCCAAGAGCCTAGATCTCCTGCCGAGCTGGCCACCGCCTCGTTGGACGACTTCGCCGAGCTTTGCACACCACCAGAGGACCGCCAAGTGACGGAGACCCTTACACAATGCCTACACTGCCTTTGCAGTGCCGATCTTCCGTGTGCAGCGCGGGTGGCAAAATGACACAAGCGAGGACATCTCTGGTGATCCTGAAGGCTTTGCGGTGGCTTGGCTCAACGAGCAAAACAGTGAACACAACCCAGCCTTCGACGCAGCATGCTGCGGGTCGAAGCTTGACTAGACAACGGATGGTCCCAACGTGTTCGAAACAGCGAACACCCATCATGATCATCAGCGTCGGCAGCACCAGCAGAGCAGGTGAGAGATGGTTAGAGACGTTCGGTTCACGACAAGCCACTTCGAGAGGGTGAGCAGTCTCTACCACGCATGGGGCCGAAAATGCCATTTTCTCCATGGTACGGAACCATGCCAGGACACAGACCGGGGACAGCACGGACTTGACAAAGCCACGCATTTCCATTGGCTTTAAGAGCAAGAGGATGGTGGGGCCGATCCCCCACGACGAACATGTCAGGGTCTGAGTCTAAGCGACGACAGGCACGAGGAGGGCCACCCAACCCAAGACTCTCAGACATCTTCTTGACAGTTGAGGTTAAGATTTTTCGAGCATGCAAACACAACGCAGTGCACTTTCGAGGCTGGGGAGTACGACAGGGCTGCCACTTTTCAGTTGCGAGGGCGCTCGTGACTCGTGACTGCTGCGACTTCTGCGGAGCGAGGATCCAAAACGATGACAGTTTGGAGGATAGCGGCGGCGGGCACGCTGGGCGAAAACGCAGCGGTCCTCCTGCCGGTCTCGCCGGTCTCGCCTCCCGCTTTTAAAATAGCCGACAGACATTTTAAGCTTATGCTGTCGGAATCCATGAAACATATTTACGGAAACATCAACAAAAAACTTTTGCATCGCTGTCGTACTCTGAAAACTTCTGGGTTATGCAGAACTGAATGATGTGCGAGCGGGGACGCACTGGCTCGATGTGTCCAGGGCCAACGCAGTGGGAACATGCCGCGGTTCGATAAAAATGAGGCCCTGCTGGTGGCCGAGCCCTTGAATTCCCTGTTTCCGGCAGAACTGCGACACAGCCAAGACTTGGCCACCGTGATATGCCATTGCTACGAACAGCTGAGCCATGGGTGCAGAGCATTTTTTTTCCACCAGGGTGTTTGTAAGCAGTCAAGGTTCGATCTGAGTGATAAGGATTGGCGAGGAAGATGACGATTATGAAGCACAAAACCGACATGCCAGTAGGTTGACAGGTTTTGGGGAGTTTGCTTTCGGTCTCCGCCTGTAAGCGCCGGCGATTGCAATCGGAGCTCGATAGCCCTCCAAATGCCCCAAATTTGCCTGTGCGGATGTGGTGTCGTGATGATGTGACAGCACCACAGCATGGAAGGACTTGCAACAGCTTTCTTGCGTGCAGTGCCGACGAAACTCCTGTTGGCCAGCTGTGTGACCCAGTTGCAGCTCTTCTGACGCTCGGAACTGTTAGGCTCGACTAGCCTGTCTGCTGAGTCTTGGATCTCAACGAGTAGCTGCATATGTGCAGAGCCTAGTGCGAACGCGAGGAACCACTCATGCAAACCCAATGCTGCAATGGTGTGGAACATTCCGGTCGAGGGCAGGCAGGGTCCATTCGCATGGTTCCAGAATTTTGACAGAGTACTTGCAGAGTGGGCGAACGGTCGACTTAAGCGGGCCTGAGGGGTTTGCAGGTTGAAAAGGTTCCCTGAAAAGTGGCTTACGGTTGGGGGGGAGTGGTGGCGGCGGGGGGGCTTTTGTCAAAAAAAATGAGAGGAGAGGGGGGGGTACTTTGGCTAAAGTCGGAATGTGGAGCGCCAATCACCAAGCTGTCCTGGTCCTAATTACTGCCTTATCTGTGCCGAATCTGTGCTGTCCAGGACACACAGCGTCAAATGCATTCGTGCCCTCACTGCTGGGGAAGAGGTTCTGATCAGCTATGTGGATCCTGGACGGCCATGGTGGATTCGCCAACCTACTCTGTCACTTCACGGCATGCCAGCCTCAAAAGCCGCAAGCGTGGCAGCCCACGCAAGCTCTAGGCAAGCTGCAAGAATCTGAAGCTGTTCAACGTCCACGCAAGGAAAGCTACGTACGGATTCATTTGCGACTGCGCCGTCTGTCGAGAGATCAGTGCTTGGGAGCGCCGACACTGCCTGCATTGGAAAATCAGTTTGTCGCACGTTTTCTTCACTACAACCAGTTAAAGAAAACTGGAGTTTGATCAAAATTGCTGGCCCTTTTGTTGCTCAACAAGTATACCATTACACCGGTACTAGTAAGGAGTGGATTACAATATATTGCTATCATAGAGGCTGAAAGAGAGCCTCACCCACAGCCCAGGTTGTGGGTCACGAGGCCTTGACATCCCACCTGGCATCGAGAATAGCATAGCTGCCGTGAAGGCAGCCGATGGGACGAAGGGCTGCGTTAGCCTGTCAGTTTGGCATTTCATCGCGTGGATGTGCCGTCGTCATTGTGCCGACACAGTGCCGACAGGTCAGTCTGCTTCTTAAGCATCCGTGTGGCTCAGACATCTCCGACTGAGGACAATTCTCATGATGAGCGCGGAAAGAACGAGAGGATTGTGCACATTTCTGCACAAAGAGATGGGGATCGCTGTGCAAGCGGCACCAGACAAAGATGCTTGCCTGCTGAAGGTGTCAGGGTGTTAGACCATCGGTGTTTCAGAATGTTTCATTTTAGCGCCATGCACATGTGTGCAAATCAACACTGCGAACGAAACTGAGGATATCTGCCGTGCCGCATGGAAGAATTATGCTTACATGTGCAAAAGAACACTGTGGCAGTGGGCCTTTGAGCGCAGAGAGTAGAACTCTGGCGGTCAATCGCAGGTCGCCGATGCCGCGACTTCTCTTGGAAAGCTGACAGACACCGATGGTCCCCCACTGACTTCGCAAGAAGCAGGTTGCAGGCCCGCTCGCTCTCTGTCTCTCCCGCTCCCTCCCTCGCCTCCTCATCCTGGGGCGGTCCACGGAACAATGCCAGAAATGGGCTCAACCAACGCCTGAAACATTACTTGCGAGTTGAAGACACTGAGGACACTAGGGCCGAAGGGTGATGAATCGCACTGGTTGAGGCTGGAACAGCTGGGTGCAGCTGTGCAGACTCTGCTGCAGCTGCTTGGGCCGCGGCATATGCTCCTGCGGGAGCTTGTCAGTTCCTCGACCAGCAAGTGCGACAGCGACGCTCACTAAATTCCGAGCTTCTGCTGCTGAGGCGTTCTCAGACTTGCAGAAATTGCGGAGGACTGGAAGACTTGCATGGAATTGGCTCCCGCAGTGCTGACCTCGCTAGCAGTTCCAGATGGCGAGATGTCAGCCAGAAAAGCTGTGCCTGGGCAGCCCCAGCCATGTAATCGAACAAGGCTAGTTGTGCAAATAGTGGAGGGCTTTGAGGGAGCAGGCTTGCAGCCCAACCATGCCCAACCCACGCTGCTTTGAGCAAAGGATGTCCTCGCGCTTCTGTCCATCGCCAGGCTCAGGACCAACGCCGTTGAGTTGCGGGATGTTGCAGGGTTGGTACAAGTTGGTACCACCCCCCGTAAACTCCCGAAGCATACCCATGTGACACTTTTTGACCCCACCCGGACTTGCAGGGGACTTGCAGGACTGCTGGGGACGATGTCTCGCGGATGAAGGCTCAGGCCGAAGCCGGGCAGGCACTGGAGGCCATGGCCCGGCTGTATGGGACACTTGGTTTAGGGTTTAAGGGTTTAGGGTTGCCTCTGAGAAGTTTGCCTCTGCAAAGTTTGCCTCTGCTTAAAGTGGGCTTTTCTAGTGTGGACCTTCAGCCGAGGGAGACTTTGCCGAGTCAGATCCGATTCACCACGCTGCAGCAGCTGCATCGATGCCACACCGCGAAGACCGTGAACCTGGACAGCATGGATTGAGTTTTTTCCCCGCGGCTTGCGGCCAGATGTCCCAGAGGACATCTTGCTATGGCTACTCACAAGGGGCAAAAACGACGACACCAAGACCAGAGCCACTACACCTCGAAGATCACTTTAGAAGTCGCAGCTCGCCGAGCATGCGGAGAGCATGTGGTGCAGTCTACGCAGTAGGATCCCTGCTCCGGCCGTCATGTGCTGGTGCCTTTCTAAAGAAGTGCCTTTCAGATACACCAGGCAAATCTTGGCATCTGCCTCGCTTTGGAAAGGAAGAAAATCTTGCCTGAGCTAGCTGCTGCCTGTCAGCGCACATTCGTCATGGACATCATTGCAACATGTGAATGAATCGCGAATCCGGTGATTGGTGGCTTCTCTCAGAACCATTTATCTGTAGGTTTGAGGAAGTTCAGAACATGTTTTGAACATCTTTGGGGGCCATCTTTGGGGTGTGCGCCTTCTTTGGAGTCCGTCTTGCTCCGCACCCCCCTTGGCCCCCGGCCATGCGGGCCAAGACCTCGGGCAGCGGCTGCCAAGGGTGGAGAGTGTGATGTCAAAATGTGGTAAAAATACGGTTAAACGGTATAAAGATGTATAAAGATGTACAAAGCATTTTGGGGGGCAACCTGGCAGTGGTGATCGAGTGCAGCTCCCGAGGGGCTTCGCGCCGCTTGCGTCCTGCTGCTTGCACACCTGGCCCTCTCGGTTCCTTGGTCTCGTCGTCCTTGTCTTGCGTGCACCATTTCTGAGCTATCCTGCTATGCTGAGAAGGGAAACTACCGTGAACTGCCACGCTGGTAAGGAGCCGCCTGAAACGGCCGCAGCAGAGACTGCAAAGGCCAGCATGCCCTGGCACCACTGCGTAGTACTCCACTTGGCTGGTGAGCAGGGAGCCGCAGATGATGCGGACCTGGACCTTGATGACCTGGAGGGCGATGACGATGAGGACGACCTCGAGGCGTGTGAGGCTCTGACAAACTGTGTGGAACCATCTCGTTGCGTTGTCGAAGGTAGACGGCGCAAGCGAAGGAGGCAGCGCCTGAGCCTTCCAACTGCTGTCATGACATGACTGTCCTCCAAGAATCAGGAGAGCCTGAAGCGGACGATTTCGACAAGGATGTGGCAACCGTGGCAAGCCAGCACTTGATGTACACTATATCCCGTTCGCAGGACATGCCAGAGGAAGATCGCACCATGCGAATGAAGATCTGCCTTGCAGGCGGATGTGTTTCTGCCCTTGAAGCCTTGGCTCCACTGGCATCCTATTGACATGTCGGTGAGCGTTGGGGGCGCCTGCGCACAGGTTTGTTTGGGATCTAGGGCAGGGTGCTTGGGGAAGGTGCGGGAGCCTGCGGCTTTCTGCGATCAGAGTAAGTGTTTCCGTTCTGCCATTCCAGTTGCTGGATGCAGCACTCGGCGCCCTGAAATCATCTTGCACGAATGCACCTGCGAATTGTCCAATCGGCGTTTCCTCTGCAGCTAGCTCTAGCAACTTGTTTTCGCTCTTGTTTATGACATTGCCTCTGTGCGTGCGTGCGCGTCAAAACCGTCTTGACCATCAGGTCCAAGAAATCGGGGATTTGAGGTATGGTGGTGGGTGGACGGGCACCGGCGACATGCATGGCTGCATCCATTCCAATTATGTCAGGCAAACAGGTCAATGACACCCTAGAAGCTGTGCTTTCGTCAGCGAGAGAGAAGAAGGGAGACGGAGCGCGAGGTAGGCAGCCGCCAGAACACATTAGATGGAAGCGTGGCGGAGACGTCGGAGAAGAGCGTGGCTGCGTCCGCCCGAGTAAAGCCTGACATGATCGTCTGCCAATCCTCTGCGCCATTGAATTTGCAAATGTGCGAAGAAACGAGCGCTTGCACCAAGTCTTCTTAAACCTGCGATTCGTGGAGTCTGTGCCGTGACCTTTTGGTATCTGTTGTTGCATACCTTTGCGACTGTTGTCTCTGGGTCGAGAGGAACGTGGTGTGGAAAGTTGAGATGAACCCTTGCCTGCCTTGTGCGCATATCTCTAAATCGAGATGCAGGTTGGGATGTTTCACCACCTCCGATATTCCTGTGCCAAAACACCCCCCCCTCCCCCCCTCGCCGCCGCCCCCGGCAACGGTGCAAGCGCTTTCGCGAACACAACGACCTGTTCTGATTCTGTCAGCCAGCTTTGGGGTTTTTGGCTTTAGGTTCTAGGGCTTGCTGGATCTTTGTGTTATATATTCCGATTATAACTTGGACGCATCGGGATATCCGGCCGTCCACAGCTATTTTGACCAGAGTCCCAGAGTCAGATCATCGCAGGTGCTATGGCGAGGCGCCATTCCGTTACCTTTTTTTGATGGGTTGGGGAGAGAAAGAAAGAATGTGGAATACGCTGGACAAGCGCAGGTTACATACACACTCTGAGGAGGTCTCGCAGCTGGCCGCGCAGCCTCTCAGCACAATTAGGGGAGATGCATGGCTTGCTCACTCGCCACATTTCACGAGCAGGAAGTTGCAACAGCAGCAAAGCTCGGTTAAGGCTTGCCGAGCGGGGCCTGAACAAGCAGCAGGCTGCGATCTGTCATCATCATGTCTCTCATGTTGCAGATATGGCTATGAGCTTGCCCTCCAGGCCATGAACTCGATCTTCTATACCTGGATGATAACGTGTGGCACTTAGAGCCAGTACACAGCACATCGCGGCACCAGCAACCTGCGACTCGCATCTTCCCAGCCTTCTGACTCGGCCAAGCAAATGTGAGATTGGCATTCTCGACAGCATACTTTGCTTTCGAGCTCCACTTGCGCGCCATGTCATGCTCCAGCTTTACTCTAACAACAAGCGAGAACACAAGAAGCGAATCGCCCGAAATAATGCCACTAAGACAATGAGATCAGTGACATTCACGCAGCGCCGATTTATTAGGAAGGCTCAGTTGTGAAGCCGCTGGATGTTGCGCTACCAAAGCAGTGGCACTTTTCGCCGGCGGGCCAGCGCAGGCTGGCTCCACAAGTCAAGAAGATGGCTCGCAACGGGAGTTTTTTCACTCTTCACAGGAATCCTGATCGTTGGAGTTTGCAGAGGGCCCGTTGCATTTGCCGTGCCTTCTCGCCGTGGACTCCTTAAGGCCTTTTCTGGCCTTGGCCTTCTCTGCGCAGAGGGGGCAGCCTACGCGGAGGTCACCATCTCGCCCACAGAGCTCCCGCCTCGGAACGCGCGGAAAGACGAGGAGTTTGCAAAGGGCATGGCGTATGGCATGATTGACTACGAGCGTGCGGTGTCAAAGAAGAAGCGTGCCCTATTTGCCAAGCTCTGGGGCCTGCTCCCATCAAACCCTGTGGTCGTAGAGGTTGGGATCGGCAGCTTCCCAAATGCTCTGTACTTCGGGTCCCGAAACGCACCCAGATCTATGGACATCGTGGGTGTGGATCCCAACGAGTTCATGGAGCCTTACGCCATGGAGAATGCCAAGAAAGCCGGCCTTCTGGACGCGGAGCGTCAGAACGTGCTGCGCTTCACAAAGGGCATCGCCGAGGCTCTGCCCTTGGAAAGCCACAGCGCCGATGCGGCACCTCCGCTGCACATAAAGGCTGGACACAGCAGGGGCACAACACAAAGTTAAGATGAGTGAAGTGGTTTATGACAACAAGGAAGCGCAGACATGCTGTGTCATGCTGCTGGCCTTGCAGCCGAGCACTTTCTGGCAAAGCCTGCATATAGCCTGCTTATCATCTTGACTTCTGAGGTTAGGGCGCTTCTTGTTTCTATTAGACTGAACAACAGGGTGCCTGTGTTGCCTTAGTCTTCAACAGAACGAAGCGCCTCCACCTGTTCCCTACGTCCGCAGGAGATCCCCCAATTACGTCGCTGAAGCATGCTTGGAAAATAGTTCGCACATGGGAAACCAATTTCTGTCACTCGCTCAGGTCATCTGTACGCTGACCCTGTGCTCCGTCTCCAATCCTGACCATGCTGTATCTGAAATCCGTCGTGTTCTGAAGCCTGGAGGCCAGTATTTATTTGTGGAGCATGTTCTGTCTGAAACTAACGGGTTTATCGCCACCGCACAGAAGCTGGCCACTCCAGACCACGTGGCATCTGCCGATGGGTGTCACTTCGACCGCCGCAGTCTACAGAACATCCAAGCTGGTGGCTTTTCAAACGTAGATGCAGAGTATTTCGAGCTCGAGAACTGCGGCTTTCTGAATCCTACCGTTGCTGGTATCGCAACTGCTTGAATGATGAAAACTCGGCATCAGTTTAGTGCAGCCTCGCCGGCCTACAAGCGAATCCATACAAGCAACAGCGTGCTTCGCCAGCGTTGACCTGGTAGTGCACTGTGTGTAGCACGTTGCTCAGGTGCTATGTCAAAATCCCAGATGCGGATGCCAAAGCCGCAGCGGATGGCAATTCTGACGTGTTGAAGGAGTTGCGTGCTCCCTCTGTATGAACGTGGCACCTTGTATTTGCATGCTGCGAAGGACGCGCAGCTTTATGAGCCACCAGCGAAGGCACCGTAAGTGCACCGCGCTCTGCATTCATGCTTTCCAGCTTTCCTGCAGCCTGGGCCAGGCCTCCAATAGACAGTGGGCCTTGCTGGAGACTGTGCTGAAGGAGACGCCACGTTAGCGGCTTTCAAGGGCAGATGAGGGCATGTAAAAGTGTGGGGGCTCTCTTCTCATCCTAAATTTGTGATCATGCTCCTCAGACTGCAGCTGCACAGGAGCACGTGGAGAAGCAGCAAGAGGCAATGAAGAAGCAGGAGCAGCAGAAGGCCACAACTCCACCGCAGCTTTCACACATTGCCCAGGAAAACAGCCTGTTTTGGCCAGTTTTGGCAGGCCCAGGGCCAGAGCCAGCAATCACGACCGGGTGCAGGCCATCAGCCGAACACCCCGAAAATAAAAGCAGCTCTGAGAAAACCTTGGCTCAGTAATTGGCGTTCGGACGTTGTCGTCAGGCCAAGCTCCGCAGGAGGACCTCGGCAAGTGCATCCAAGTACTGCTTTCTGTGACATGACATGCGACATGCTCAAAGTCCTTTGTTTTGTCGTGGTCAATGGATGTCGCGCCAGCAGTGCCGCAAGCACAAAAGAATTCCAAAGCGATCTATATAGGTCGATGTTCTGCGTATAGCTTCGGGCTTTAGAGATGTGGTTCAGGCTCTTGTTCACGTTTCGCTCTCCCCAACTTTTTTCTCTTGGGCCATCCTCTTGATGAAGGCTACTGAAGCCTTGCATAAGCCCCGAGACTCAATGTTTCGTTCCAGTCCGCTGGGCCAGCGGTACAAAACAAATGTTTTCGTGCGTAAACCGGAGGAGCGGTTACAAGCCCCTACACTACCTACTGGTTCTGAGGGGATCGGGAACTTGGAACCTCGTGTCGGTTGCAGTTGCACCTAGGTCCCAAAGTCCGAATTCCACCAAGAACGAGCAGGCACAACAAGTTGCCCGAGATGATTTCAAGCCTGCGAGGAACACCCGAGCCCTGGCTCAGGAAGCAAGGCGCTTCCGTGTGCAATTGACTGCCTCACTTGTGCTTGTTGGTGTGCCGTCTTCTTGCTGCAGCTGTTCTGCGTAATGCTGGGCACAAGACAAGTATAGACAAGTCAAGCCGCCAGCTGTACATGCTCTTGGCGCTTGGCTTCATCTTCGGGATCATCGGACTTGGAATAATGCTCCTCATGCAGAAGGACAGTTGTGCTTGCTGCTGTTCGGCATGGTGCTTTTCAGCAGAGCCAATCTCAGAGGCAGCATGCATGACATGAAGGAGCAAAGCGAAAGAAATGAAAGAGATAGAAAAAAGGATAAAAAGGCGCGAGACTCTTACGCTGGAGCCACACCACAGCATACTACACCTGCCACTGCCACAGGCATCGAAGAAAAAGGCGTAGCGGATGCGCCATTGAATAGTCTCACTGTTTGTGTCCCCGCGGTGGTGGGGCGAGTAGTTCTTTACTCGGGGAGTTGGGATCGTAGCTTGTGCTTGATGCTGCCTGAATGGCCAAAGACAGCTATCACCACGCAGAGAGTGAGAAAGGATCACCCCCACCTGCGTGTTTATTATGCACTTACTTGGTGCGGGCACAACACAGTTTGTGCCGCTTGGGTCCCCACGACGTGGGCACGTAGTGAAGACCTGACAATTTCCTCGTTGCTGTCGGCTCTGATGTCTCAGACGATCGGGGTTCTGTGTTGGAAAGTTAGCCATCTGTGATGCTTTGATATGCATATACCTGGCTGTGTAGCTGACAAGGTAAGTGGGCACGTAGTTGAGACTAGTAGCTGCAGCAGTACCTGGCTGCCTGCACACATTCTTTCTGAATCATGTCCGAACCCCAGTATGCTGAAATCAAGGCATTCTAGCTGTTGCAGGAATGTCGGTGCTTCCTGTCTCGCAGGTCCAACAGTTTGGCTTCGGCACGCATGGCCAGCGCGGGGCAGGACACGTGCAGAGGAGATCAGAAACTGCCCTCCACTTTCAGATTGTCCAGGCCATGCCACTCGAGGCGGCTCGAAATCGAAGTACGTCAGCTCGGCAAGCTTTGATTCTTTTGTTTCTTCTGATTTCTGCCAAAGTCTTTGTGGATTGGTTGTGGCTTCCTTTCTATCTGCCAGGGCCATGATCCACAAGCTGCATGTCTTGGAGGACAAGTGCCCCCGTCACCGGTAGCCACGAAGAGCATTGATGGCGACATGCAGCTGCTCCACCCCCAACGTTTCTCGAGGGCGATTAAGACACGAGACTCTCTTCCAGGTTCCCTAAGCTGATCTCTCGTTCATGGGCTGCGCCAGGTACGTGAATGAATGGTCGCAGAGGATCGATCTCGAGGCCATGGGACCTAAAGATTGCTTGCTCCATGGACGCCTAGACCCCAAAGAGCATGACGACTCGGTCTGATCGCAGTCGTTGAAGCGGCTAGAGTGGACTAGATCAACATCTCCCCCATGGCAGGTCAAATCCAAAGGCGACATGGGCCAGCACGTCGTGCAGGCTGCCAGTTCCCGGCATTCATCAGGCCACAGTGAAGAATCCAACTTGTCACAGGCACAGCACCAGTGGGAGAAGAGCCGCGAGCCTTGCCCACAGATACCCATGCAGCTTTGAAAAAGATGTGACGGACCAAACAAGTGCCATGCTGAAGCTGCTTTGTCAAGATCAGGAGTCAAGTGCCGCACGCAACAAAGAAAGGTAGCAACAACACCATTCGAGAACGGTCACCAGCGGTGCATTGTCTACGTTCTCAGCCCAAGCAACGCTGCTTAAATCGAATCCCCTGCGTCCGCCATGGCTTTGCTGCCTTGTGGCGGCAGGGTGTCCGTTAAGCCGCCAGCATCCCAACACATCCCACACATCCAACACCATGCGGAGATCAATGCACGTAACTCTTCAAGGGAACAAAGGCTGGCACGATCCTGGCTTCTGGCAGCGCTGCCGGCGGCTGCTGCTTCCCTTGGACCATCCCGACTCCAAAGGTGTCGGAGCTTTAGGAGCTTTCGGACCTTATGCCAGGCAGGGGCAACAGAGGCAGAGGACTCCGAGGTGCCCCGCCGAGCTGCAGTGGCGGTTCTTGGCAGCGCCTTGACCATCGCAGGGGTTGATGCCTCCCTCCGAGCTTCGGACGAGAGATACGCTGCACTCGGCACCATTTTAGCACCTGCGCCATACAAGGAAACGCTGCGGACCGAACTCGTTCCGGGAAAAATCTGGGGCTTCGAACAGTGCATAGCGCTTGCATCTGTCTCGACCAACATACGAATGACGGCCGTCAAGTTGCGGAGTGGCGCCCTGTGGGTTTCCGCACCGATCGCGCCAACACGGCAGTGCTTGCGGCTTCTGGACGAGCTTGGCGAGGTGGCGCATCTGGTGGTGCCATCCACAGCTTTGGAGCACAAAGCTTCCCTCGCGGAATTCTCGCGCACTTACCCGAAAGCCACAATCTGGGCCACGCCTGGGCAAGCTCCCCCCATCACTGTACCAAGCAACAGCCGCATTCTGGGTCAGGGCCCCGCCCCAGTTTGGGCCGACGAGCTCGACTGCAAAGTCTTCTTCGTGGAGCCACCTGTGACGGACACCTTCGCTGAGGCGGTCTTCTTCCACAAGGAAACCCGCAGCCTGTTGGTCACAGATTGCGCCCTCAAGCTCCCAGCAATGCCACCAAAAATCCTGGAAAGCTACGGGTACGATGGGACTCCCGGGCCCATCACGCTAGATCAGTGGAGGCCAGGTCCAAGTGGAGCATCCCACTGTGGCATCCCAGATCCACAGTGCGAGTTTGGTAGACCTTGCCAGGTACAAGGCGATCGCCTTCGATTTCGTAACAGGGCGGAACCAGGACGAGAAGGCTCGCGCTCCGGGCCTGCCCGTGCAGGCGCTAAAGTCTAGTTCTGTTGGCAGAAGATCTACGCTGAATCCGCTGATCTACAAGCAGCTGACCACGCGTTCAGATGCATTGGCCACCCTAAAACCCAGACTTAGACCTCGTCCTAAACTCGAAACTGCCGTTCAGTCTAAGCCAAAAATCCAAGCTCTTGGCCGGTGAGGATTTTGCAGCACTTTCACGACCAGCAGCTTTGGTTAACCCACTGCCTGGGCCTATGGGGGTTG
The DNA here is from genome assembly GCA_905221605.1 of Symbiodinium natans. NCBI lineage: Eukaryota > Dinophyceae > Suessiales > Symbiodiniaceae > Symbiodinium > Symbiodinium natans. The sequence continues at coordinate 363,945 of CAJNDS010002434.1, forward strand.
CTGCGAAGTTTTGACCCTGGGAGTTGCTCATGGCTACGGGAATCAAGGGAGTCACGGGATGTTGAAAAGAGGCTGCGGTTCATCGTGTACCGGCGTTGTCCGGAGCAAGCAGCCGCCAGAGCCTCAGGTCGGAACAGATTCCGTTCCGAGCTTGTTTTGGGGGGAAGCTCCATCACATGTTGTGACGAGGCCTGGGTCAAAGATGTCGCAAGGCGCGTCTTGAGAATCATTATCGCACGAAGCTAATCGCCGAAGGATGCCTGAATTGCTTAGTTGCAAGGCTTGTCATTGCGTGGTGTCGAAGCCATGATCGCGCGTGAAGTTGACGTTCTTTGATGCAGGTGGCCGTTTGTCCGCATCATCCCAGCACATTTGCAGGTGCCCTTCCCTTTTTCACGTGAACCGGTCAAAGAGAAATTTGTCAACAAGTTGCCTAGCGGGCCTAGCGCAAGGCACCCTTTGACTGCACACCAGCTCAATTCTTGGAGGCTCTCCCATGAGCTGCGGTAGCATGCAAGAAGTCGAAACCGACAATAGACGTCTATTGCCAGGCGTTCGGCTTCCTCTTCGGTAAGAAGACCTCCTGGGAGCCAGAGGAGACTCATTACGTCGATCGATCTGCCCAGAAGTTGTTTAAGACATCGGCTCTCACGGATTGAAAGAAATTTGCACCGTTGCCCCAGCAGCTGCAATACGCGTTGCTCGCAACAGCCCGAAGCATGTGAGGCTGAACAATGAATAAACATGATGAACCACGGACTCGACAGACTCCTGCCGAGACCACACAGCATCGGCACTTACTTTCAAAAAGTGCCCGACTACTCTGCTGACTCAGCAGGAGACTCATGGGATCTAGGCGCCTGGGGAAGCAGAAGCACTGCCCTCCCACGGCCGCGTGCAGCTGTACACGACCCGTCAAGCCCTATGAGAAGAAGAAAGGAAGACAGCTCCGGTGTGCGGGCATTGGTGAGTTCACAGCTCCAGTCAGGGTGGCGGAGAAGGCGGCTGGGAGGGCAGCGCCCAGCAACCTATCCAGTCCATCCGTCCGTGTATCCAAGAGAGCTCCCATGCAAGACAGGCGGCTTCCGGGTCGAGGAGGTCCGCTTCGATATCAGTGCCCGCACAAATCGCGTGCACGCCTTCGACTTGCGGCTGGCGCGCAGGGAAGGTACGCACTTGGCTCCGTCGCCGGCTTCACTTCGCACAACAACCAACGACTCATCAAACTCGGAAAATCTAGTAAAGTCGCGTGCTCGGCATGAATTCCGGCGCCAGAGGCTAGCCACGGAGACCCACAGCATTCCCATGACCCGGAGCATGGCATGATGCCGCTGTGGAGCAATTGTTGAACCGTTTAACCTGTACTCTACCTCGTTTAGAAGCCACGAGAAGCCGGTGCAGCCAGTGCTCTACAAACTGAAGTTGATCGTAGCCGCGTTGCCTGCCTCGGCCGAAAGCCGTAGGACGAACAGTTGGCCTTCCTGCGCGGAGTTCGTGACATAGTCGGAGGCGCTACGGAGATAGACTGCCCTACCGTCTGGACACATGCTTCATCAGTCTTAGCAGCTTGCAGAACAATCATGCTGACTATGACCATGCTGAATGCCCTGTGAGGTCCAACCTTCTGAAGGTAGCGGACTTTGGCAGGTGGAGCGCAAAACGCGCACATCGCTGCTTTTTCGACAGAGTGGACCCCATGAATACACAAGTGCATGGAAAGCTTGGGGTAGCCTTGCGAGCACTTGCGGTGTATAGCACATCACCTGCCATCACCAAAATGGGTGGTTGGGACTTCCCGACTCTATAGACTCTATATTGACATTATAAACCTGTGCGTGAGCAGCCTAAAAAAGATGGTGGTCGCAGCCCGGGCTCATGTCAGCGGTTCAGCATGGTGCAAATGCCGGAAATGTCGGATGCAGGCGATTTCGTACCCGAAACGAGATGTGGGCAGCGCGCGCAGAGGCAGCACACCAGTGGCGGCAGTTTCAAGGCCCATGCAAAGAGGTGTTGATAGTCATGAGCTGTAGAAAGCCTCAGAGCATGGTTGTGGCGCAACTGCACACATGTGCGAATTTGTGCGACCTTAATTTCAGGAGTCCGAAACACTGAAGCAAACTCGGGACCAAATAGCACCGTCGCCGTGGTTTTGAGTTTATGTCCAGGGAGGCCTCCCTGGTTCAGCATTCTCTGCGCGACTCCAATTTCGAGCACGTAAGGAATGCAGATGCATCCAGGCACCATCACCATAGACATTGCCATAATCGACCCGATTGCGCACGTGCCCACTGCGCCAACACTCGCTTATGTTCCAAATTGCGCGCGCACGTGACAATTGCACCAGCACATGCGATAATTGCACCAGCTTTGCGCTGGACGCCCTGCGCACTGCGACATTCTAAGCGAACGTCATCGAATGTCAGCTCCTCTGAGCTATCGCAATTCACAAGAGGAAGATGCACGTGAATTGAAATTTCACCCAAAAGCATACGATTGACCGCACTCTCACGCTGTCTTGGTCACACAAGCATACACTCACATGCCCTGGCCAGCTCAGCGGAAGTTCAACAAGTGTGCCAGCGCGGTCGCATTGTACGAGCAGAAGATGACGGACTACGATGCCTGGTGTTGCCGGCCTCTTCAAAGTTGGCACATGTAAGCTGTGAGTTTTAAGTGCCCTTGTACGACAATTGCTATGCCAGGCGTGATCGGATAATGGAAGCACCAAGAACAGAGATCGCAAGGTGCTCGCCCAGCTTATCTCCGGCTATTGGTTGAGTTTGCGTTAGCTGCATGTCCAGCTACGCACTCCGCATGTTAAGACCAGGCGGCGCGATTGGCTAGCAGCTCAACAGGGGAGCTCGTTGGCAAGCCCCTTAGAATCTTGGTGGCGCGCACAGCACCAGCCATGACCAAACAGCATTGAGGTCGAAGTCGACAAGTACCACAAAAGTCGATTGGGGTAGAGCACAGTGGATTCGTGATCTTGATAGAGCCTCATAGAGACAGACCACACTTGAGTTGAATGAGAGACAGATCACGCGAGACAGTTGTCTGCTGCATCCCACCTTGTGTTTCACCTGCTTTCCCTTCAAGAATTGAAGGAGGACAAGCAGCTGATAGCATCTGACCAAGACGAAAGCCGCACGCAAGCACAGGAGCTGTATGGAGCTTTGAGACAACCTCAAATGCCTCAAACAACTAGGGCATGTGCAGCATGCCTCCTGTGTGCTTGGCCCGCAGCATCGCATCTTTCGGCAATGCTGGAAGAAACAAGCGAAGATGGCAAACGAAGACAGAAGACATCCCATTATCTATCAGATTCTTTTTGAGAGATCGCCGGCATATCATACCGGAACTGTGCCAATGAAACCGATGCCGTCGATCCAGAGCATTGCCTGGCCCTTACTAGTCCCTCACCTCTTCTGCGGGCGTGGTGACACGGTGCACACGGCTTCTTGCGTAAAGCCGCTGCAGTAGAGTAGTAGAGAGAGTTTACATGACTCCGTGGGCCAGACAAGCATGCATGGCCAGGTCGCTGTTTTCCTCCTGGCGATACGCTTTGCCAGCTGTGATGTGGACCCTGTGATGAACAATACCAAGGAGGCAGGATCTTTCGGCGAAGCTGCGCACATTGAGCATGAGGAAGTATAAGGAGCTTTAAAGAAATGAACGAGCCTTGTGCCCGTCTGGTTGCTCCGAGGCAGGGCGAGTGCAGGGACCAAACCGGACAAACTCGACGAACTCCTCAAACACGTCCAACACCTCGGGAATCTTGGAGGTGCTGATGTGGTTCCTGTGCTCCTTGCAGAGAGTGCCTCTTTAGGCTCGTTCAAAGAGTTCCTTGGTTTCAACAGGAGGTCATGGACATGGAATCTCAACCCATGCTGGGCATGGCTTTGGGTGGGCTGGCCTCGGCCTGAATTGATGCGCCCTACACGCTTCCTGGCCTTGCAAAATGGTGTGCAGTGCGGTTGCCATGTTGGCCATGATCCCAGGTCCTGATCTGTGGAGTCATCTCGGTTTGGCAATGTTTCAAGTGGCCCCTGGCCTTGGCTTCTGTTCATGCAACATCTTCCCCACGTGGGACTGTGCAGCCCAGGCTGACAGGGCCAAAACGAACTCCAGCACCGCTTCTTGCAGACACAGAGCTGACCGAAGGGGACTGCAAAAGTTTTGCTGTTGTTACATGTCCTGTCATGTTCCGAGTCAGCTCTGGCTCTCTCTCTCTCTCTCTCTCTCTCTCTCTCTCTCTCTCTCTCTCTCTCAGCCCACCAACACATGGGCATTTTGGGGGGATCTGCTGCAGGACCCAGTCCATGGTGATCAACCCACCAGTTTGTGGCGCGCACCTCATTTGGAAGGGTTTTAGCCGCGTCGCGCCTGCTAGGGGCGGCTAGCTAGTCCAACTGAGAACCCCGGCAACTCCGATCTGCCAGGATGGGAGGGACTGGGCCAGCGCGTGAGCTGATGTCTGGCACATCGGCCGGCTTTACGCAGCCATGAACCTCAGCATGCGTGCTGCGTAGGCAGGTTCGGTGCACATGGCGGAAACATGGCATCAGAAAGTGTCAGAGAGGCGTTCCCGGACCCAGGTTTTAGGAAGCACGCGGCTTCCCTTCTGACCATGAGTTGGTGCTCCTTAGGAGCAGATCCCAATGTAGCGGGGCGCCTGTTCTCACTGAAATTCTACTTGCGATTCTCGGATGGTAGTGAACATCCTTTGCTTGTCGTGCCCCTGGTACCTTGGTCCAGATTTCGAACAGCGCCACTGCGAGGACGGTAGCACGCTGCATGCTGTGACCCCACAGACAGACACCGAGACAGACGTGGAGAGAAAGGCCACAGTGACCCCGAGACCGGGGCGCACTTTGGCTCCGTCCCTTCCGGGGCTATGCTCCCAGAGACAGACAGACAGAGAGAGAGAGAGAGAGCGAGAGAGCGAGAGAGAGAAATAGACAGAGAACAAAAAAATAAAGCGAGCCAACACGAGGGTGGGCACAGGAATGAAAGCACCCTGCTCTACAGTACGATCCCCCACATCTCCCTCGTGCCTGTGGTGCCAAGCTGACCACCTGCTGACCACCTGAGTGCAGACTCGCATGTACCACACTTTCTGACGAAACCCACAAGCAAATCCAAGCAGGCACAGAGCTGGAGATGACTACAAAAAGTGCCCCTCAGCCCCACGATGTGGCTCAACTTGCTGGGTCTTCTCGAGGCTTGATGTCGGCACTTGCGGCTTTCTGCGAGATTCTGCTGCGATTGGATCAAGCTTGACTACATGGCTTGCTATGTTTCAGCACAGCCCCGGAACATAGCGAGCTCATGTGAGTACAAGGCCAAACAGCACCCGCACAGACATTGCTTGCTAAATACTGAGAGCATACTGGCATACAGCACAGATCCAAAATGCGAAAGGATGGTGCTGTGTTGTATCTGTGGAGTGCGGCACTGAGCCGCAGCTCTCCACAGCACAGCACGGAAACAACGTCAGAGCCAGGTCGAGATCTCCTCAGTGTCGGCAGGCGCTCGCTGCGTTCACGCCCCGATGTAGCGATCGTTCATACGTTGCAAGCTCACATGTTTGACTTGCGTGCAAGTTGGCCCTCTTGCCTGGACAAAGGTGCAGTGCCTTCGAAGCGAGGTAGGGTCTGCACTAGACGATGAACCCTGCATCGTCATGCCGAATCACCTTCGAAGGTTGATGTCGGGGCTGGAGTGTCCAGGCGAGCGAACGTGCATCAGCACGGAGCCCTACGCCAGATGTCCTTGCTTCTGATTCAGCAGTTCTCAAATGACAGGCCCTCTCAGGCCCAGCATGAATCAGCATGGGCTGTGCAGTTCCTCCTTTGTTAGACCGGAGGGAGAGTCGACGTATTGCAGCTTGGACCACACATATCCGTCCCGCGTGTTGAACTACAGCTCTTGGGGCCGCACCGTTTCCAGCATGCGAGATTCTCTGCGAGATGGTTCTAACCCCACTTGAACTGCATCAGGTGTGGCACATGTCGGCGGTGGCTGAGGCCTGCTTCTCAGGTCTGAATGCATCTTCCCACTCCGATTGCATTTTGTTGTCAGGCCAGGAGGAACCTACACCGTCGCTGACAGTGAAAGCCGTGAGCTGCATGGGCCCGAAGAGTTCATTCCAGCGCATCTAGCGCACAACAGCACGCATGAATTCCTGCTAATTATGCTGGAGTCTGCTGGAGGTTGGGCATCTGCCTCAAGAGCATCAAGGGAATTGGCAAGGACGTGCAGCTGGCAGAAGCCCAAGCTACCTCTAGATGAGTCACAACTTGCCAACTTCGGTATCATCACAAGATATCACAAGCTTGTAAATCCTAAGATAAGGCACTCAAAGTCGGCCGCGTAAAATGCTGCATGCTGTTCAGGCCAATGCCAGCTTCATATGGTGCCGCCCTCAAAACGATCAAGGCGGTCGTGCTTTGGAAGCTGCGTTGGCCTCCATCAGGACAGAACCCCACTCCAAAGAGCCGACGGCTCGGCGCGTCCTCTTTTATGATGTCAGAATGCCAGAATGCCCCAGTCTTAGGTTGAAAGTGAAGCTGGAACTACAGCCAGGGGCTTTGTGCTTCCCATGATCGGAGCCAGCGAAAACGTCCTTTCACTCAGGCAGGAGGCCATTGCGACTGCCCCAGGTTTGGGATCTTGTGGCCTTACTCTTGCCAGCATTCTCAAGATGTTCGGAAGGTTGGAGTTGTGGTGAGACAGACAGTGGTGGTCGAGCCAATCCCTCAATTCGAACTCGAATTTGGAATTCTCCAGAGACATGTGTCCGGGTCGCCTAGGCTGCGCGTGAACAACCTTCAATGCGATGACTGCAAGAAGAGCTACACGAAGCACACGTGGGACAGCTCGGTTCAGGCTTCGTTGGGGGAGCTTGATTCTGTTCCAACCGAAGTAGGTTGAATTGTTGCAGCTTTTTGGGTCGTTTTGACTGGCCTCCACTCTTTCCATGGACCTGCGGAGCACGGCAACATGGAGCCAGCAAAGACGAAGATATCTTTCATTGATGCTCATTTCCACGTATGGGACGTGAGGAGCGAGACGCAATCTGGGCATGACCCGGCGGTGCTTTTTGCACCCGATGGCACTGAGTTATTCGATCGCAAGGCATACGAGAACAGCGCATGCAGTCTCGGGGATGACTTCGAACACGAAGGAGGTGTGTTCCTCGAGGCTGTGAGCGTCTGCCACCCTGGTCTGACTGGGCCATCATACTCGCAGCACTGTCTCAGCGAAGCAGCCTTCGCTGCCGCAGAGCTTCTGAATTTGCCGAGCCGGACTTATGGCCTGGTCCCAACATGTGCCCTCGAGCAGCCGGATGCCGAAGAGGTGCTGACGAAGCTAAGCAAGATGCCGGGAACACGCGGGGTCCGCCAGATACTGAACTCTAGGCCAGACTGGCCACGCAACACGGCCTTGGGTGACCTGCTGGATAATCCAACTTGGAGGGATGGCTTTGGGCTACTGCAGAAATTTAATTTGAGTTTTGACTTGCAGCTCAACCCTCACCAGTTCCATAAGGCGGCTGTGTTCCTGAGCAGTCATCCCGGAGTTCCGGTCATCATCAACCACCTTGGGAGCCCACAGATGCAGGACCTCACGGATAACGCAGACCAGTACTGGGAAGGAATGACTGAACTGGCTCACCTGCCAAATACCTACATGAAGATCAGCATGCTTTGCTATGCCGACCTAAACTGGGATTCGAACCGCACTGTCATAGATGCAATCCATCGGGTTGTTCGGCTATTTGGTCCGGAGAGGTGCCTTTTTGCGACCAACGCCCCAGTTGATGCCAAGGACGGGTGTATGTTGGCATTCCGCCCACGTGCCTTGCTCTAGCACCCACAGCATGCGGCCTGAAACACCAGTAGGGGGCGAAGCAAGATGGAACATGTAGACATGCAAGAAAGTTGCAAGCGCTCTTGCCTTTCCTCTAGGACGGATGGCCTCCCAAGAGGCTGCTGGCTGCCTTCCTGGAGATTGCAAAAGAATACCCAGAAGATTCCATTAAGCATCTGTTCAGTGGCAGCGCCAAGCGAGCCTATCGTCTATGATCTGATTCGAAGGGCCCCTCCCAAGTAGCGGCCGTCCACAACTAAGACACTAAGACCAGCAGGACCTGTCGGGCTCAGTGACAAGTAACGGACGCACGACTGTTGAAACAAAAGGCAAGTGCAAACTTGTCTCGCTGCCTGCAGCATGCGTGCCTCACATTTGCTCATTCAATCTCACTTACACCAGGGTCCAAGCTCAGATCGAGGTTGTCCAGCTTTGCTCTGTTGTGCGCGCTACTTTCCTTTTGGGCAGGTTAGACAACGATCAGAGCTCGGTTCTCGGATGCAGACGTGTGCCACGAGTGCGAAACTGGGCAGAGCTCAGGCACCGTCGTACGCTGATGATGCTGGAGCAGCTAATCCTGAAGCACAAGGTCGGGCATCCCATGGCCCATGGCTGCCCATGGCTTTAGTTGCCACAGTGTCGTGATGGAATGATGATGTCTGAGGCGCATACAAAGTTGATCCAGCTGACCCCTTGCAAGGCCTCACGTGTAGGTTGGAAGATTGCTCGGGGAAGAGGAGTCGGATCATCCCCATCCCTGCAGGTTCTGCAAACGAATCCCTGTTGCATGTATTCTACAGTAAATGCCCCGCCCATGTAAGGCACCTCCGTATTGGAAGCACCCAGCATCTTGTAGCGACGCTGCAATGTGCAACAGAGGACGAAACTAAGTCAAAGCCGACATCTCACACTGTCGACAGCCCGTACAGCTTCGCCGTTGCCGCATGCCACGTGCGGTCACCGTTCTGTTCTCCTCATGCGAACACGACATGCCAGAAGAGTGCATGTATGTTATGGTGCCTCCTGTTTTACACTTCATGACAGCTGAAGGAAGGCTTGGACTTCTTCTTCAACAAAGAGCGGGATGCACAGGCCACAAGCAAACAGCTGCCCTGTCATGCATGTGAATGAGAAGCTCTGCCATCTTCCTGCACTCCAGGACTTCGTATCTTTTCTAAAAAACTGGGCTGTGGCTCGCGCCTTGCACTGCACATTACTGCGCATCGTGGGATGCTGAATGTTGATGCTGAGGTCCGACACCACGAGTCCAAGCATCTGGTAAGCCACAACGCACAGAACACGACGTGCGACATCGCAGCATCTGCCAGGCTCGAGATTCAGAGTTCGGGCTCGCTTGGCAGGTACCGGTTTAAGCGAACCACATGTGCACCGGCACTCAGCGGAGGTCTGCACGGTTGCATGGCAGGGCTCTGCTCGATTCAACTGTCCTCAGGTAGAAGTGTGTCCGATTTGCCATTTCCTTAGCAAAATCTGCTTCATGGCATGGGGTCGATTCCGGATGCTAGATCCAGCAACACTGCAGGTAGGGACGACCTAGTCTTCCTACCGCGCAAAACCGCACAGGCTGGGAGTATCCGATAGCGCAGGCTCTTCCGGATATCACGGGGCTGGCGTTCGAGTAGACAGGCATAGACAGGACAAGGCTGCAGCATGCTACAGCCCATTCATATAATCAATTCACCTATGGAAAGGCATAATGCAGAGATGAGAGAGAGCGAGAGAAAGAGGGAGAGAGAGGCCTGTGCCCTATTTTCGTGTGTAGTGTAGCAGTGTTCTTCGTGAAGCCAACCAAGGAGCAACACGTACCACAGGACCCAGAACAGTGCACAAGGGAAACGCCCTGAGAGGGCAAAGCTTCCAACCCTCAACGCACAACTGGGAAGTGTCACACAAGACTGGAACTTCGGGCGCGCCAGCGCGCCCCCGGGCCCTCAAGCCCAGCACAAGAAGAAGAAGAAGAAGAAGAAGAAGAAGAAGAAGAAGAAGAAGACGAAGAAGAAGAAGAGAGGCCTGTGCACACTGAAAGAGCAACCGTCTTAGCCCTGGGAGGCAGGCTCCGGGGAGTCCTACAAGTCCTCGCGAGGAAGTGCACAAAAACCCAAGGCTACAGTACACGACCCCTTGACAGTCTGCTTAACCGTCGCACATGGTGCCACGATCACAGCCGGGCTGAACTTTAACTCAACAAGGACATGCTTGGAAACACTTCGGCTAAGTACAATGAGCAACCACAGGAAACCCATGGCAACCCTGACCGCCTGAGTCCACCAGAGGCGAGGCACTGGCGCAGTGACGTTGGCTAAATTGGCTCCACTCACTCGGCAGAAAACAATCAAGCACGGGACTTCAAGAGATGCTTCCTCCGCTCCTGTCGCCAGTTCTTTTCACGCCGACATGGTCTTAATATGTCTGAATCGAAGAAGACGGACGCACATGTCAGTCACGAAACAGGCTTTGGGCGGCTTGCCGCCGCTTTTGCGGACATCTCAACTTGCCATTTGCAGGCGCGGACGCCGCATTTGATGTGCATCCCCGTGCACTGAGGCTTTGCACCAAGGCTTCCTCGCAACTCTCTCTTTTGGACCCGGCCTCCTGCCGGTCTCTGGACGTCGAAGACTCGACGGGATGTGAGATTGTCGCAGCTCATAGTTACATATAGTTCAGAAATCCTAGATTCCTAGACCTTAACATAATTCGGGGCATTGAACCAGATGAGAACTGAGGTTGTCGCTGCGGAATATTGGCGAAAGCCTTTCCATTCCGTTGCGATTCCCTCCAAGCTAACAGCCTCGGCCCGAGATCCGACGTGCGATTTATGGGATCTCTAGACTCTTGACAGGGAACCCAGAACCTGCGCAAAAAAAACACCGAGGAATTCATCGTCTTGGATATCGAAGAGCCTGAGCCTCATCTTGCCAGCAAGAAGGGCCGATATGTTGATCACAAGTCTTGGAAGGGCTTTGAGAGCCAGGTCCGGCCAGGCACACGGCCGTGGAGGCCGGCAGGTGCCAGGCTTTGTGCAATCATCGTTGCCTCGGCCGTGTCAGGCAGCGCTGCATCCATCCAGCCGTGTGAAGTTGAGGCAGATCCGAAGTTCGAGTTCATTCGAGGCTCCCTGCATATTGTTCCTTGTTTTTTCCACTGTTCCTTTGCCAGATCGCGCGCGTGGCCGACTTTGGGCACAATGCAAGTGTCCCGGAGCTTGTGGTCTTATGGCCATCGGGACAGATCATTGCAACGCTGAGGACGAGCGCTTGACCGTCCGTTCCCATCTAGGCCCCCACATTTGCTCCGAGTCAGCTTCCACTGGACCAGATGGATTGACATCCGCCGCAGGTGCCATCCTTCACGTTGGGGACCTCTCGGGGTGTCCCAAAGCTTTGGATGGTGAGTAGAGTGAACCGTGGTACTTGCCTCACTGAGCCTTCACACCATTGCTTATACTTCCCGCGAAGGACTATGCCTTAGGCTACGACCTGCGCTCACTACATCTCGGCTGGGCACTTATGCCTCATGAAAGCCTGTGCGTCTCGAAACTAAAAGAACACTTGGCTTCGTGATTGCGGCCCTGGCAACGTTCGGTTTTCTTCCGTCCAACCCCAATAACTCCCCAACGACCCCCACCTGCCCCTGGAAGTCAGAAGCTACTTGTAGCCACTGTATGTCGGTCGGGGGCTGGTATGCGTTTCTGAACAAAGTGAAAGACTTCCAGTCTTGTGCTTCTCAAGTGTCTTAGGCATGGACGAGGACGAGTTGGGAGGAGTTGGAGCCTTTGTTCCGCTGCATGTGTTTTGGAAGGCCCGACATGCCAAGGTCCCACCCTTGGAAGTGTACCTGGTGAAGAAGAAGCGGCCAGAACGCCAGAAGCACAGCTGAACACGTACTGCACCAATCCAAAATGGGCACAGCGCCTTCCGCGAACGACCAGGCACCAAGAAGAAGAAGCCACATCCAAAACGCGGAAAAGGCCACAGCCCACATATTCCCACATTGAGAGAGGCAGACGTGCATTTCATGTGCTTACAGGCCCAGGCGCGACAGCATCCGTGCGAAGTAGCTCTCCAGGGCTTGAACGGGAGGACCCGTCAGACTCGGGATGCATACAAGTATGATGCAGCCGCACGTTGAGACTCTAAAAGTCCTAGGGCCAGCTGGCACGAGAAGGCGAAGCTTGCACGTGCATGTTGCAAGCAATCCATAAGGAAGCGGAGCGTCGTGAAGGCTGCATGTCGGGAATTCGCGTATCTGACCCAGGAGGTCGCAGAGGACGGACATGTGGAGGATGCGGACGAGGCAAGCTAACAGCACGGCACACCTTGCACAGAGCAAAGTTTGTCAAGCTTGAGCTGGTGAGTCAGAGTCGCCTGCAGGAGGCTGCAATGAAGGTCGCTGCAGAAGCACTTCTCACGCAGCTGGGGGCCAAAGAGATGTGATACTAGTAGGTTGAGTAGTCTGAATGGTGATTAGCGTGGCGCAACATGCTGCGCACTCACAAGAGCCACTGCAGGCTAGGTGCCTCTAGCACACAGAGGCCTGAACGCTGTTGACGTGCGAAGTCTTTGGCGAAGAGATGGAGCCGTTTGGTGCGACAGTTGCTGGCAGATCCGCAGATGAACTGGAGCCCACTGGCGAACAGGCCCATGCTCAGGCAAGTTGGCACTTGCATGCATGTGTGTGTGTGCACAGCGCGAGGATCTGGTGCAGTCTTATGAACCGTTGCAGCTTATCGCTTCCTAGCCTGGGTGGGCAGGGAGGATGACACCGCACCAGGATGCAGCACAATAACTTGGTCAAGCCACCTGAGCAGCAAATGTCTCCACTCACTAGAGCCACGACATGACAACAGCCTTACTATCCGAAAGTCCTCAGATTTGAGCCATGACATGACAGAAGGGCTGTACAAGACCAGGCGGTGCAAAGCAGCTCGCTCGCATTTGCGGCTCGGGTGAACCGTTGCAAGCAAGCTGAGCAGGGTTGCAACCTTTTTCCAGGGCCCTCCATTTTTCCCAGGCCATTGTGGCAGAAGCGCCCTGCCGAGCCTCGTTGCAGATGGATCGTCGGTTGGTTTGCCTGAGTACACGGTCAGGACCAATGACAAAAAGTGAAATCTTAGAAAGCTATGCTATGACTCCTATGCTATGATTGCATATGATCGGCAAGCCGAGGCCTCGGGGAAGAATGCACGCAACTGGGATTCCAGTCTTAGAAGGGTGAGCGTAATGTTTCTTCCGAAGTGCGGCTTCACACGATTACGACAAAGGCAGACCAGCACGAAGTGGCCATTCCCACCTGTTGTAGCGTTGACATGGTGACCAGAACATCACCGATGTCAAAGAGTCAAAAAACAACCTGCCACAAGCAAAAAACAAGGTTCGCTCATTCAGCTGCAGAGCTACGGCGATTCCCTTGGCCCGAGCCCTTGGCAGAGCATTGGCAAGGACGCGGGCTTCATAAACAGACTTCAAGGAGATTAAGGGTTCTATACGGTATACATATGTATATCGCTTCCGCGCGTCCGCCTTACGGGCTGAAAGGCAGAAGTTGCTATGGGAGGATGCGGCACTGCCCAAACCAAACCCGAACGGGCCCACAGGATAAGCACAGAGCCTGCGAGGTCTAAAAGCACACGCTTGAGCCATAGAAGGCAGTTGTGCGAAGGCCATTGGATTGGCACTGGGCGAAGGATCAAGACACTAAAAGTCGAGGCACTGCACGATGTACGAAAAATGAACGTATGATCCCGGCAGGCTCCAGTGAATTTGTAACTTGCCGGCGGGAGCAATACGGACAGTGCCCAATCGCTTTGGCTAAAGAGAGTCGGACACGTGCTCGCATCGACGGAGCTACTGAAAACCAAGCGGCTTCTACAAGAGTCGAAACGATTCTGAATGTTCAACTTATTAAATGTTCATACTATATTCGAAGATTTCATAGTTCAGACGTTCGCGATTGTGTGGCCTATCGCTCCGCGAAAACCGGACCTTCAGTGTTGTCCCGGAGGCCGAGGCAGTTTTCTTCTGGAGCCGAACGCATGGAAGCCTAGCTTCGAATTGACATGCCGTCAAGCGACAAAGAAGAAGCGACGACTACTGTAAGTGCAGTGGCATTTTGTTGCTGTCTTCTGGGTCACACAAGCACAACCAAAAACTGCTGGCCCGTGTTGCTTGATGTAGCCGAAGCGAAACCCGCTGGGGAATATCTGCACTGGCACTGCACTGGGCGCTTCCTCCAGAAAGCATGTAGGAGGCAGTAATTCGGGATCTAGCGCACTAAACTTCAGCGCGTGCACATTCGCGGCTTCTCGAGCTACGCAAGGCCATACTCTTGCTGCGTGCTGAGCTTGGGGAAATCTGCAGGACAGGTGTCCATTGGAGTGGTGGAGCATGCCATGTTTTGGGATCTGCCACCCAGTGGTACGCGGGATGTGGTTTGCAACCGCCGAAGCCTCAGGCACATGGCACCGATCCTGACAAATCCGAGAGTGTGGAGAGCACGACAAGTAAGGCGCCACTTGCCTTGGAAACCCTTTTGGGACCTGCTGCATCCTGGTCTGCACATTGGATGTGTGGCTTGCCCGTTCAATGGCAAGTCCGTCAAATACTGTTGGCCATTCATGGAATTTAGGGCTTATTGGCCCTTTTGGGGGATCTGGGCGTGCGCAGTAGTGGACGCCAACAGTATGCGAACTGTATCACACGGACTGCGTGTTGCGGTCCAACTCTCGTCAGTATATGTCATCATAGCTTTGCGGAGGCTACGCGGATCCCTCGCAGCGGCCCCCAGAAGATGCAGCTGGGTGGTGCGCTGGGGAGCATGAGGTTCTCGTTGCTGCTTTCGAGGAATACTTGCAGGCCGGGCCCCGTACAAGCAGAGTAGTTCCATTACATATATATCTGTAAATACATTGTTATTTATTTGGCTTTAATCTTTTTATTTGTCGATGTATTTTGTTTGTATGTTTTTGTATATTTTATTTTGTGTGAAATATATATGACCGTGCCTAGATATAATGCTCTATATATAAATAGCCTTGCTCAAGTTCTGACTTGGACACAGGCGGTCCTCAGTCAGGATGCCACTGTGGATTTGAAGGAGGACACGTGCTGACAGGAACTCAATGATTTGTTCTCAAGAACTGTGTCAACACTAATTAAACGGCTCCAATGTACACACTTCTTTATTCTGTGCTCGCGAAGTTCGAAACTGTGCTCTGGGTGTCTTTTGGACTTGCTCTTGATCCCATGGAATGCTCTTGCGCGTCCGCATGGTCTCTCACTGCTTGGGGCCTACGCTGGCAAAATGCTTGCTTGCCTGTTTTGGGTTTTTTCCGAGGAGGTGCTGCGTGCCACGGCTGAGTAGCTTCGTGCACGCCTGTGTCCGGTCCGATGTAGCGGGTTTCTCTGCGAGCTTTGCCCCGCTTTTGTCTGCATTCCCGAACGATTGGCCGCATGACCAGCAGCAATACAGCTTATTATTGACACATCCTGCTAAGGTATCGCTGAAAGACGATCGCTGTTGCTCTCCGATGCTTGGGAGAAGCAACAGCTGAAGCGAGAAGACGTGCGCGCCGCACTGGACGCCTTGGCATCAGAGGTGTCAAGAGGAACGTTCTTCAGGCTTTTGTGCCATTGCCGACCCTACGCACCTCAGCTCAAGCTAGACTCGGTTGGTGCCGCGGCAGTGCTGACCTACGGTACTCGTAGCCTCTAAGGTGCGCTGCCACGCCGAGCTGATAAAAAGATATCTAGACCAGTTTGCAAAACCGGATGCGGTTGCGACGCCTCTACCGCCACCTGTCCAGAGTTCAGGGCCGGCTTTTACTGACCAAGGTCGAGGCCAGGCAGTGTTGCCACATGTCCTGTGCAAGGACTGAGGGGCCCATCGACATAGAAGGCCGTGTTTGGCCGAGTTCTTCCACTGCAGACGCCTGCTTGCAGGGATCATGCTGGGTCGACGCCACTGACTCTCCTCGACCCTGAATCTCAGGAGAGGTGCAGCATTCGAACAAACAGTTGGAGGTGTACTCGTGCTGGCCGGGCTTTGGATCCGGGTTCCATGATGCTTGTCTCTCAACTTAGCTGTACGGAGTGTTGCGGCACGTTGCGGATGTGTTCGATTGATGGAAGATTGCTCCAACAAAGCCATGCAAAGCCCCAAGGAAGACGTACTGTGCACAGTGTTGGTCATACCATTCCGTGGTTTACTATTGGCCAGAAGGGGATGATGTTTGGCCTGAGCGCTTTTATCGTGATGGCTATGTACAGTACACAGCCGGAACCGACGGCGTCGATGAGGAAGATGTTGATTCTGCTTATGCTGAGAGACCGCCCTGCAGCTTCTACCAAAGAGGGTGCTGCAAATTCGGCGACTCTTGCTGGTACAGCCACGCAAAATGAGAGTCACACACCACGATAATCGCTTGTCCAAGTCCACGACGTCTGGTCCTGGCATCAGTGGGCAACTTGCTGAAGTTATGCCATCCGTGGCAGGAGCCCACGGCGTCAAGCGACTGCAGGACAGCGTATCCTGCCACAGGCAGGGACCATCTCTGCAGTCACGAAGCACCCTCGCCGCTGGTAGCCGGAGCTTTGATGTACTCATCTAGCTTGTCTTCCTGCCATATCTGTGACGGCCACACTTCGCCTAATATGGCAGGGTATGGAGTGTCTCCGCGAGCATCAAGTTTGGGAGGCACCGCGGCAGAGAGCGGCACGATGGGAGGCTATGGACCACACCAAGGAGCGCCGGTGCAAAGGCGCCTCGGCTGGAGAATGTGATATTACTATATTCCCATAACTATAATTCTTGATTATATACGTATAGTTTATGTTCTTATATCAGTTTATTTCTATATTAGTATATTCTTATACTATATTGGTATTACCATGTCTGCATATTAGTTGCTCAATAGTCATTGTTCACTGCTAAGACGCGAAGGCTCGATGAACCGCAGGGGAGTTTGGCCGAATAGGCGTGCGGCGCCAAGCAGGGTGCAGCTTCATCAGGGAAAAAGAGACGGAGCGCAGGCTGCCTATGAAACATCATGAAGCAGTGAGATTGCTGAGTGGCAGTGTTGACATCGTGTCATACCAACTCGGACCGCAGACTGCACCTCAAGCTTGAGAGGGCGGTCATCCGATCTACGACAACAGCCACTTATGCCCGAATAGCAGTAGACTCTGTGTACCCCACTTCCCCCTGCACGTACACGATCTGCTTCTTTTTTCAGCTGCCACCGCTTTCGTGTCATCATGCCCAAGAGCGAGAGCGAGATCGCCGACTTCCTGAGCAAGCTGGCTCCAAACCTGGAGGCCATCGGTGCTCAGAAGCACCTTCTTTTGACATGCTTTGAGGGGGTTGGAGGAGGACCCTAAATACCCTAAACCCTAGAGACGAATGGATGGATGATGACTGCAACGGCCTAATGGGAAGACATGGGGGCATGCGCGGTGATTGAAGAGAGGTTGTGAGAGAGGGAAGGGTTTCACCATGCAGCACTGGTGGTAGGCTCCGTAGTTGGCCTGCTCTGTCGCTAGTTCCCCGCTTGTCTTCGTGACTCAGCTTGTGGGCACGCTAGTGACTTGTTTTGGTCTGTTTTCTTAGTCTTTGCAGGTTTTGTTCTTTTGGCTTGACAGGGAACTGGAGTGTCTGGTCCAAAGTGACGGTATGTACACATCTACAGTAGCTGTTTCACTGAATGAGGTCGATGCCGATGTAGTAGTTGGGCCTGAAGGGGCGGGGATGGGTCTTACTTTCTCTGTGTTTTTCTCCCTGCGGCCCATACAACTGCTAGGCATGGGCATCTCATCCCTTTTTGTCCTACACAGACTAACGGACCTTGCCTGCCTCATGCGAGAGTGAGCGACTAACCCTAAACCCTAAACCCTAAACCCTAAACCCTAAACCCTAAACCGAGGGAAGGGGCGCGCAGGACACGGTGCGAAGCTTCCTGGTCTCAACACTGGCGGAGGTCAGCTCCGAGGTCCGCCCCCTTGCAACGCCTGGTTTAGGGTTTAGGGTTTAGGGTTTAGGGTTTAGGGTTTAGGGTTTAGGGTTTAGGGTTTAGGGTTTAGGGTTTAGGGTTTAGGGGGCTCAAGTCTTGGCTACGAGACCCAAATGGGTGTGATTTTTTCAATTAGTGAGTCTCCTGGAAGCTGACGCTATGGACGCTCGCTCTCGTAAACTGTGTGCTTGCCTTGGAATTTCCGTTCGGCTGGCTGGCAAATCAGATCTTGAAGAAGTAGGCCAGCTGTTGTGGCAGGCTCTTCACCTGGTGACTGCCAAGGCTGATGGACGACGACCTATCTCCTTATTCTCTGCTCTGGATGAGAAAGGCTCACAGCTGAAACTTCCTAGACTCCTCCACGGAACACATCAGATCAGAGAAGGAAGTCGGAGGCAAGTTCGCATTGCCCGCCCAAAAGGATGATGTACGTACTGTGACTCCTGCTACCCAGACTGAGATCGAGGTGATTTCACGGCCTCAGTTTGAAACCATCATGAAGACTACCATGGGAAGGGTCGCGGAACTTCAAAGTTGTTCAAGGAGTTGTGGACTCCTTACAGTTGCGCCTTGCCACTCTGAAGGAGGAACTAGACAGCACACGTTCTTCTTCTGTGTTGCCGGAAGCTCCTGAGGTTGACCGGTGCTTGGCCCCACATCCTGTGGTGACAGTTCTTGCCGCTGAGGAACTGGCTCTGAACAGGGGTTCTGCGAATCTTGAAGACTTAAAGGAGGCACACCGGCATATGTGCGTGGCGCGTTGTGAAGACCCTGAGCCTGACACTTAAATTCATATTCTGTGCAATGTGTTCAGTTCTAAGTCTGCTGGTGTCTTGCAAAGACCTACAGATCCCAGCGTGCATCCCAAGCCCGTGCTCAAAAGTTTAGGGTTTAGGGTTTAGGGTTTAGGGTTTAGGGTTTAGGGTTGGTATGTGTGTGTGTGTGTTTTCCCCACCTTCGGTGTGGGGTTCTTAGATTTTACGCTCAACTCTTCTCGTCGCCCGGAACTCTTCTCCTTGCCCGGTCTACTCCTCGCTCATCCCTGGAATCCCCAACCCCCAGAGTGTCCCTGGAGTTCCAAACCCCAGTTGCAAGCAAAAATGAAGAAACTGTAGTTGAATCGATGTGCCTTTGTTTGAGCATCTTATTTGGTCTTTTTATTTGAGGATCAAGGTGGGGATGTTCGAAGTAAAGTGATTTTTTGGGTTCTGTTTTTGTGCATAAGTGCATTATGCGTACCAGAAAGCGTTCCTGCGAATTTTGCCAGAGAGGAAGAGGTGAAGGAGTGCTGCGAGGTCTGGCTTGAAGAGGTGCCGCTGTTTTGGCAAGTGCTCTTTGCAGCCGCACAGGGAAACATTCTCTGACGATCGCTCGCGCGGAAGGCCGACGCAGGAGTGCGAAGTCTTTGTGACTTCTTGGGGCTTTGTGACGCATCCGCCGCGGCGACTGGTGCCCCCGTGGCCCTCAAGGACACATGTCTCCCGTGCGGCTCACCGAACGCAGCATCGGCACTAGATGCACTTTCAACGCAGTTGCAAGTTGCAAGGAGCCTGCTGCCCCTGCAAGACTTGCCGGCGGCTGCCTCAAATTCTTGCCACGCACTCGTCGGCAGGGAACCCTGGATGACACTGCAGGTCTGGGTGGCTACCCGCAGCTCTCGACTGACGAGGCCCCAGATTCCCACAGAACGGCGAAAGAGCTCAGACAAGACGTGTGTGACCACAAGCATGCTCTAGGCAGCGAATTCTCAAGAGGAGCAGCGCAAAGAGGCAGATGATGTGATCGACCCTGCCCTGGAGAAAGGTGCCCAAGCAAAGAGGATACAAGAGTAAGAGCATAAGTTTGAGACATTGCGGGGAGTCAGTGGGGCAGCTTGGCTTGTATACGTAGCCGATGATAGTAATGCCATGCGCTCCTTGAATCTGAGGCAAGGCATCCAAGGCCAAAGCGGTGAAGCCCAAGAAGAAAGTCAAAGAGAAAGAAGGCCCGGACAAGGAGAAGCGGCTCGACGAGCTCTTGGAGGTGCGCGCACGCGTGTCTCGCTTCCACAAGGAGGCAGTCGAAGATGAGATGACCTCTGCAGTTGCCGAAGTCGACATCCACGACCTTTGCATTGCGGTGGCGGGCCGTGACCTGCTAAAAGATGCCCACCTGAAACTTTGCCCTGGTCAGCGCTACGGCTTTGTGGGCCGCAACGGCTCCGGCAAATCCAGCCTGTTTCGGGCCATGGCCTCCCGACGAATCCCTGGCTATCCCCCCAACTGCGTGACCCTTCTGGTCGATCAAGAAGATGTTGGGGATGATCGGACCGCCGTGGACACCGTCTTAGCCGCCCACCAGGAGTTGAGCGACCTGCTCGAGGAGGAGTCGGCTCTCCAAGCTGGTGAGCTGGGAAGCCCCGAGGCAGCTGTGAGAGCCTCGCGCGCATATGCATACTTGATGGCCAAGAGAGCCAGGTTTAAGGCTGCTATGTACGAGAGCAAGCTGAGTGGATTGCGTGGGAAGGCTGCTCGGGAAGCCCTTCTGAAAGCGGAGCACGAAGAGGTGAAAGCTGCTCAGTTGCTGGAGGCCGAGGTTTCGAGTTCCGAGGCCACTTCAGAGGCACAGGCCGGTGTTGTAGAGCTTCTGGCAGATATCCGGGATCGGCTGCGGATCTTGGGTGCCGATTCCATGCGAGGACAGGCGGAAGTGATTTTGAAAGGCCTGGGCTTCACTGAGGATCACCTGCGGAAGCCGACGCACTTGCTCAGCGGAGGCTGGCGAATGAGGGTGGCCCTTGCCAAAGCCCTGCTCGCCAAGCCAAACGTACTGCTACTGGACGAGCCCACCAACCACTTGGACTGGCAAGCGATCCTGTGGCTGGAGAAATATCTGGTCTCGGAGGAAATGAACGAGATTGCCTTGGTGGTCGTCTCTCACGACCGGGACTTTCTCGACAAGGTCAGCACGATGATTCTCCGCCTGTTTGAGATGAAGCTTCAAGTGCACAACGGCAATTTCTCAACCTACGAAGAAGCACATGAGAAAGACCAACAACACCGCGCGGAGCTGGCTCAGAGGCAGCATGATAAGCAGGACAAGATGGAGAAGCAGATCAAGGAGATGGAGCAGCGTGGAAGGAAGACAAACAATGATACTCTGCTCAAGGCGGCCGTAAGCAGGCGCACCAAGCTTGGTCTGGATGACAAGCCCTGGTCCTTCAACCGCGTGGGGCTGGAGCGCGCTGGCGGTCACAAGTTCAAGTTCTCCTACGCGACACATTTCGAGGCCATGGCCGAGATGGCAGTAGAGAATAAGGAGCAGGCCGTCCGCCTGAAGCTCAAGTCCGCGGTCCCTTTGGGCTTTGAGGCTGCCTTGCTGCAGTGTCGGGATGTGGTGGTCGGCTACGAGCCCCAGCTGCCAGAACCATCCAAGCCCCTGTCCCCCCTTTGCAGTGCGTGGAAGGTTATCCTTGCCCTAACCAGGACCCCGACCCTCAAACCCAGAAGGGCCTCATTGCATTGGGCCCAGGAGAAGTCGACACCTTTGGTGCAGAAGTTCGATCTGGATATTCGGGCCAAATCTCGAATAGGACCGTCGGATAGCAAGCTATGTGTTGCTTACGCATCTGCAGACGGAGAACTCTGCTTTCAATGGAGGAATCCTAGGAGTCAACGGCAGCGGCAAGACCACTCTGCTGCGGACCTTGGTCCAAGATCTGCCTGCCCTCGCAGGGGAGGTCTATCAGCAGCCACGCCACTTGGGCAAAGTGTGCAACGAAGGGAGACACTTTGCCGCGTGCATGATTCCGAGGCGTGGTGGTCGGCTTCTTCAGTCAGCATCAGGCCACAGTCATCCTGCAAGTGCGAATCAACAGAGAGTGCTGGAACTCTGGTTCACCTGGTCCGGAAAGTCTCGGCAATCCAGGCAGACAGCTTGCCCAATGATGCCACGGCGCTGGAGGCATTGTGTGAGCGCAGCTTGGCTGCACACATCAGCGTCTGCCTTGTTGACTACCCCAACATAACAGGAAGTAGAGGCTGCGCACCCGGAAAATGAAAAGATCTCCTGCATATGGTGATGGGAGAAAACCTACTGCTGAAAGCAGAAGCCCAGAAAGGGAAAGGTCATTAGAGAGCACGTGAGAATGCCGCGTAAACGAACTGAACTTGTGCGCCGTGCTCATCGCTTGCTGCATGTGCTGCATGCCGCGTAGCACGGTTTACCCACAGTCTCAGTCCCTGTTGAGTGGCCCAAAGAAGTAACGTAGTCACGTCTTTGAAGTCGCTCGAGCTTCCTGAATTGCCTTCTAACCGTTGGTCTCGTCCTGGTGTGGTGTTGGAGTCTGCTTGAGTGTCTAGACAGGTCAGGCTCCTCTACAGTACCAAACTTTGCAACTGCCTGGGGCAGCCTAGGACATCCCAACCTCTCAGATGGCGAGATACGCTCGCACCTTGGAACCTTTGGCCTTGGTCGCTTGGCCGTGTCACCGATCAGGCGCGCAACTCTTGAGAAGCAACAAGGTTTCAATGATTTCAGAACAAGATGGGAGGGGGTGGGAATCTAGCGGCCCTGATTTGGAACACGGCGTGCAGGGTGTGTAATGGTGCGGAGTTGTTCTGGCTTCCTGCTTGAGGGTGAGTTCGAAGGTTTGAATGCTGATGGTCAGATTGCTCGAGATGCTTGTTATTGCATCCACATTTGTGCTCCCACACTCCCACTCTGAGGGAAGTTCTGCGTCTTTATCATCTTGCCTTTTTGTTTCCGCATGCTTTTGGACCCTGCCCCGTCTTCCGATCGTGGCCTGGTGTTCTCCGATCCAGATCTTCGTTGTCGATTTCTTGGGTCCAGCGTTCAACCTGTCTGCCGATCCGTCTTCAGCCCTTTGCATCTTTTGCCCTCCTCCTTGCTTTTGCTTGCTTTGATTAATGTTCTGCAGGTGCCTTTCCGGCGGCGAACGTAGCCGAGTTGCATTGGCGGCCGCCACACTCAGACCACCCCATGTGCTGGAAGGGGCCTCAGTCGGCTTGAACCGCTGAACACCTCAGCAGACTCGAGCTTTCCCTTGAACCAGTGACCATCCCGGCAAGTTCGACTCAGGTTCTGGATGAGCCAACGAACCACTTGGATTTGCAGACCGTAGAGGCCCTCGGCAATGCCCTTAAGGACGGCACAGGCATACATGCGACTGGCAACTGCAGTCCCCCGCTTTTGCAACCAGGGATGGCTTAGCCATGTCTGACATGTCAAAAAAAATTTACAACCAGGAGTTCGAGGGGAGTGTGGTCGTCACATCTCATGATCGACGGCTTTTGCGTGAAGTCTGTAGCGCATCCCGTCTGCAGTCGTGGGTTTGCACTCTTGCCCCTGTTGAAGTCATGGCGATGGACAGAGTCTCGAGGATTTCTTTGCAGTCCAGAAGAAGCAGCTTGTAAAGCTCAGCCTGGATGCATTTGTTCGCTCTGTACGATGAAGCGCTCCTCACCCCGTCATGCCGCCTTTGTACAGTGAACTCCCGCGGCCTGCCATGATGACATGGCCTGGCCGTGATGGGCTCAGAGTTGGCGCACCCGCTCCTAGCTAGGTATGTACCAGCCTGGCCAGCCTTAGCAAGGCATGGTTACTTTGTCTGCAGCCGCTTGACTCATTGAGGGGAGTAGTTACCGGGGGGGGGGGGGAGGGCCGGCCGGATACATTCTAGTAGCACACAGCCGCCGATTCGTTGATGTACAGCTTTTGTTCCATGGTGAGATGCCAAAGGCAAAAAGAACACGGCATGCTTACTGCTGTTCCGTGCTGATGTGCTGCAGCCACATGAACTGAGCTGTTTCGACCACACACATCACAGAACGATTCGACCTCAAGCCTCAAGCAAAAGAACGCTTACAGTGATGTGAGCAGTGAAACATCTGGCAGAAGCTATTCCCAGCTTTGCTTTGGCATAGTCAGCTCCCTGACATGCGCAGAAAATGTAGCCTAGAGTATAGTTGAGAGTGCATGATACTGCCATGGGGAAGCGAGCAGCTCCCAAGGCAAAGCCTCCCAGCAAGCGAAGCAAGGTGACACCGACAGCGCCGCCGGCCGCACCAGCCGTGTGGGCTCGCCCAGCTCCGCCTGTGCTAGGTGGGGGTGTACGAAAATGAGGGACCCCTAAGAAAGGGCCCCCCAAATAGTAGGATTCCCTTCTACTAAGGACCCAAAGAAGGCACCCCGTAATTTCGGAAAGCCCCAGGTGAGCGAGATCCGCTCGCCGTGTTTCTGCTTGACATCGAGGATGGTCCGTCCTTGGCCGGAGACCATGAGCTCCGGCTCTACGGCATTACACAACAAGGGCACTCGGTCTGCGCCAAGATACACAAGTTCCATCCCTACTTCTACGTGCGCTGCGGCCCTGGGGTCGCGGGCCACGAGAACGAAATCCATGCCGCACTGCAAGCAGCTGTGCCAGGAGAGAAGGCGATCCTTGCAGCGGCTTGGTCTCGCAATGTTTTATTAACATGTTGAGTGGAAGGCATTCTGAACCATTCGACGCTGCACCGACTGAAGATGACGCATAGGTCGAGACAGTTCGACGCACGCCCATCCTCTACTTCCAGCCTGAGGAGTTGCTGCTCAGAGTCACCGTGGCCGGGCCAAAGCTCCCCGGCTCCGTTGAGAAAGGTTTTTTACACTTGCTTTGAGCTCAAATCGCTTAAATCGCTTTGAGCTCTTCACGTGCTCTCTTCCACACTTCGCTTATTTTTCCCCTGCTTTGTGCGCTTCACCTGAGGCTCGTCTCGCCATGCCTCAAGGTGGCATGCCTGAAGGTGGCATGTAATATGTACCGACGGCAGAGTCGGCTCGTGTTCTTGCACGTCGAGAGACATAGCATCTGGTAGCCGAGGCCCTCGAAAGCCTCCAACTCGGCAGCTTGGAAGTGCAGACCACCGCAGTCTTCGAGGCAAATATTGAACTTGGGCCGCAATCGCGAGACCGGGGAACCAGCGTTGGAAGTCGGATGAAGTGGGGCAAGTGAGGCGCTGATCTTGCGGTTTTTGATCGACAACGACTTGGGGGGTGGTCGCTGGATCGAGCGCCGTGGCTGAGTGTAGGGCCTCTGTACATCAAGGGACAGCTTGGCCTGTGCAGCTGTCGGGCACTGCCGGGCGTTGAGAGCCACAGGTTTGAGGCAGGAGCCTTCCTGGTGAATGAGACGTCGAGGTTCCAGCGTATTGCGACAGCTACGAGTAATGCTTCATTGAGTCAGCCGAAACGAAGGGTGCTGCTGCAATACTTGGTTTGTGGCAGGAGCACCACTGCACAGATTGAATTGGATGTTCACCTTGGGCATGGCACCAAGTTTCATGCACTGCCCCTTGCGGCTCGGAGGAAACTAGCAGTGCTGCAACTAGTTGAACACTTTGGTAGATCTTGACGGGTCCTCTGTCCTGCAAAGGACACCGATGCTGGATCTTCTGTTCCACCTCTGCGAACTGTGGCGATTGAACTCTCTGTGCTTTCGCTGAATAGATCTAGTTGCAGCCACGGAGAGGTAAGATTTACAGACCTGGCAAAAGATCCGCCGAGGTTGACATGGAGTCACAGCTGGTGGCTTCTGCTGCCTGCGTCTTGACTGTGGAGGGGCAGGCGCAACCCAAGGCAAGAGCGGTGTGGCTCTGCTCATCAGCTGCTCGCTTTGCAAGGTCGCCTAAATCCTTTAACAAGAATGCTGAGCGTCGGAGAAAGTGACTCTTCATGCCCGGACGATAAGGCTCCGCAGCAACACGTGGAACAGGACCGCCACCAGGGGAAAGAACAGTTTTTCAAGCCGACCCTTCAATGTGCTCCGTCCGAAGCACTTCAAGCTGCGTGCCATTTTTGTAAGAATTCATTCTGGCACTTGTGATATATAAGAATAGAAAAACATATTATACTACACACATGTTTGGGTGATGTGTGTCTGTATGTAAGACTGCAAGACTGTGTAAGAGCATGGACACGTGTGAACTGTTCCTACAGGACCTCGACGCGCCGAGCCTTTTCCAGTCGGAGGATGAGGAGACGTTGTTGGAACACCTGGGCGAGAGCCCCAGCAGCAGACCGCGCGCGCTACCGTTTCGGTTTGAGCCGCTTGCGGTCGATGGAGGTGGCATAGTACTGGTATGCTACACAGTTAGGATCGGTTGGGAGGGCGTCTGGCAGCGGCTTGTGGTGTAGCTGGTTTCATCAGGATGAAGAGGCTAAAGGGCTTCTTCTCTAGCAGAGCTGCAAAATAGTGCAAGAGTTGCACCGTCTCAGGACACTAGCCATGATGGATGCTGATATCATCTTGACATATGACTTGTCCGAGACTGTGCGACGGATGCTGGGCAAGAAGGGCATTGCAAAAGCTGGATCTCCACTGGCCCGGAGTCTTTCCCGAAGATTGGGAGTGGAGGTGAAGCTGACTGCAAAGAGCAACGAGGTCTCCGGCATGACGGGGCGCTTGGGCTTCGACTTGCAGAAGCAGGCGGGTCTGCAGGTTCTGGGTACGCGAGTGTAGGTTTGAAGGCAGGTCAGCTTCGCAGAAGGCTCCAGTGAAAACAAGCTCCGGAGACTGCACAGCCCTAGTTCCCTGCATGACCAATTTGCGCGCAAGCTATCGAAGGAAATGTGAGCCAGCTTGAACTATCTTGACATCAAACAAGACTCAGGTGGAGAAAGATCACCGCTTGGTGGACTACTCCTTGGGTGCCCTTTCTCAGCATTTCTGCCAGACACCCCTGCCTGAGCTCAGTGCAGCAAGCTTAAAGAAGATCCGTCTGGAGCGCCCGCGTGCCTATGCACAGCATGTGCTTCGGCAAGCAGAAGCCAGTGCAAGCATTTTCGATCGCCTCGCCTACCTGTACAACTTCATCGCAACTTGGCGCAAGATCCAAGAAGTCCCTGCTTGTCCATCTCACCTAGCCCTTCTCAGCTACTTCTCCCCAACTCCCTTCTTGGTGGCTGAAGACCACGAGACCGATTTTGAGGAGATGGCGCGTGTCACTGGGTGCCCGTTGTCCTACCTACTCGAGAGGGGCCAGGCCATCAAGGCAGGGCTTCGCTTCCAAGCTCGGAAGTTGCGGAGAATCTTGCCCCCCCCCCCCCTCTGGAGTTGCACATTGTCCCACTCTCCCCTATTCTGGCATGAAAGTTGAAAGGCTCATGGCACTAACTAGCATCCTATTGGGACTTGATTGGTACAGTCTTGATGTACCAGCGGAATCTTCTCCAGGTGCAGACGCAGCTCTTGCGCGAAGCTCGCGCGCGAGGCTTTGTGCTGCCACAGCGCCCAGGCGCCAGCACATTTCGTCGTAGGTTTGCTGCATTGGCTTCTTTGTAGGTATGTATATACATGCACCATACAGCGTTGCTCGAGAGAGGCCGGCGGGACATGGTTAAGAAAAGTCCACGCAAAGAGGCGTACCAAGGGAAAGCACCAGGGACATACAGCCAACATACAGCATGACGCACTGGAGGACAAAGATCTCAAGAAATTAGGGAGAAGAAAGGTTTTTGCAGAACCCAGCACCAGATGACTGCAGGCACTGGCGAGGACACCACGTATGAAGGGGCCACCGTGCTGGAGCCTTCCTGTGGCTTCTATCGCTGTCCTGTCGCTGTCTTGGACTTTGCCTCTCTGTACCCATCGATCATGATGGCACACAACCTATGCTACTCCACCTTGCTCCCTCCTGGGCGAGAGAAGAAGCCTGATTGCCCAGACTTCACAGAGTCACCACCAGCAGCAGGGAACGACCAGGCAACCTGCTTCGTGAAGCCGCAGGTCCGCAAGGGGCTCCTTCCCTCCATTTTGGAGAGGCTTCTGGCAGCCAGGAAGGCGGCCAAGGCACAACTTACGCAATGTCAGGCAGGTGAGGCAGGGGCGACACGTCGCAAGGTGCTTCACGGCCGCCAGCTTGCCCTGAAGCTTTCTGCCAATTCCGTCTACGGCTTCACTGGAGCAACCAATGGCCCGCTTCCCTGTCTAGAAGTCGCCGGTGCTGTCACCGCCTACGGTCGGGAGATGATCCAAGCCACCAAGGCGAAGGTCGAGTCCCACTTCACAACTGCAGGAGGCTATGCCCACAACGCAGAAGTGGTGTACGGAGACACTGACTCTGTCATGGTGAAGTTTGGACCGGAGGGGTTGTCGCTGGAAGAAGCCATGAGGCTTAGCAACGAGGCTTCTAAAGTCTGCTCCTCGATCTTCCCAGCCCCCGTGCGGTTGGAGTTCGAGAAAATCTATCGGCCGTTCCTGCTCATGGCAAAAAAGCGCTATGCAGGCCTTGCTTTCACTTCTTTGAGCTCGCCCGAGCTGGAGACCAAAGGAATTGAGACCGTCAGACGCGATTGGTGTGACTTGGTACGGCATGGTCTGGAAGAAACGCTGAAGCACTTGCTGGCACCCGACGGATCGGATGGCTCCCAAAAGGCCATCGGACACGTGCGTGATGTGTGCAATGACCTCAAGCAGGGCAAGATTGATTTGAAGTCGCTGGTCATCTCCAAGTCTTTGGGAAGGAACGAGTATGCCGCAAAGGCCCCGCATGCAGAGGTTGCCGAGAAGCTGAAGAAGAGAGATCCGGCCAATGCTCCGCGCATGGGAGACCGAGTGTCCTACCTTGTTCTTGCAGGAACTTCCAAGGCAAAAGTTTATGAAAAGGCAGAAGACCCGATCTATGCGCTTGAGAACGATTTGCCGATTGACTCGGACTATTACTTGGAGCACCAGCTCAAGCAGCCTTTGCTTAGAGTCTTCGAGCTTGTGTGCGGCGACGCGCAGAAAGCCGAGAGTTTGCTGTTTGGCGGGCTGACCTCACAGAAGGTAGTTGTGTCTTCTTCGAAAGGTGGCATGGGAAAGTTCATGAAGCCACGACCCAAGTGCTTGGCATGCTCCGCCGATGTCAATGATGGTGCCGCTGTCTGCGCACGCTGCACGGATAAGCTGTCGGAGGTGAAGGAGCACGCCCTGGACAGAGCAAAGACCCTGAGGGAGCAGTTGAATGGACTCCGTGCGCATTGTGACCGAGATTGCGTCCTACCTTCTGGGCCGCAGCTTGTCTCACAGTGGTGCTGTGCTTTTTCAATATGATCAATATTATAGCACCTAAGTAGGCTCAGCAGACCTGCTCACCCTTCTATTTGTAGAAGTTGTTCACCACGAGGTTTCCACAGCTGCCTGCTGACGATCCAGCTGCAGACAAAGGCGAGGTAAGCGAAAGATGCCTCAATGCAAGTTGCCCCGTCATCTTCAGCCGTGCTCGAGTAGCAAAGCAACTGGGGCTCGCCAGAGAAGCCTTGCATCGGCTGCAATTGAAAGAGACGTAGAAAAAGCATCCGCTTAGCAATTAGCACTTAAAGTCACACAGAGAGCTGTCTATGTTTTCCCGCGCTGGGGGCACCAGCTGGATTTCCTGCTGAGCATGTCTGCTGAGCATCTCAAGAGTCCACCAACTAGATGACATACCCGCGATACTACAGCACAAGTACTGCACAGCGTTTTTCAATGGAAGTAGACTGCGGCATAGAGACAGAAACAAACGCAATGAGCTAGCGGTCTTTTGCTTTAGGCATTCGCATTTGGCGGTGCGGAACTAGAACAGCCATCCGAGAATGAAGCGGAGGCGTGACGACGAGGAACTGCTGTCAGCCAGCGTTACATTATATTTGTTACCTTCACACGGAAATAGCCAAGAGCCTTTTTAAGTTTCAACACGTTGCTCCTTGACCTGCAGAAGGAGCCTTCTTCGAAGAGGCTGTTTCCTCTTCCACGGCCGCTACAAGGCTCCCATCGCATGATGTGGCAGTGCAGAAATAAGAGCAACTCAGTAGAGCGCCACCAAAGATTCGTGACGGCATCATCATTCGGCTCAAGGTGCTAAGATGTTTGAAGGTGCTTGCTGAAATGGGCTCGGCACCTGCGTGCAGTCATCGCGTGGGATGCTACTGCAAGATCGATGAGTCTCAGAAGCGCGACTTCACCGGAGGTTTACTATTCGGGAAAATTACTGGAGTTTGTGCCGCACTACAGAGACACAATTATGAGTACACAGTGCAAATAGACTACAGGGATACCCAGTGCGTCGAGGAACAGTACTTGCAAGAACTCTTTTTGCCAGAGCTGGATTGGGTGACCCCACACACGCGTGAAGTTGCAGTCTGGGTCGAAACGCACGGAGCAAAGAGATTCGTGGCAGAGCTGATCCGGCGAACAGGAGATGGAGTTTTTCAGGTTCGATTTGCTGACGGCACCTTGCTAGAAAACGTGAAGGTGGACCAGCTGAGCCAACCCACAGAAAATGCCTTGCGCACATCGCCCTCCAAAACGCCACCGGATGCAGATTGGCTGCTGGATCGCAAGATTCAAGCCAAAATTGACGATGTGTGGCCAATCAGGCAGCGAATCAAAGACACCTTGCAAAAGCTGCAGACTCCTCGGCCAGTGACGGCTCCAGTTCTGCGAGGGCCGTTTGTGGGAAAGGATGCAACTGACTCGGAAGGAGAGCTTTTCCACAAAATCTTCGAGCATCTGTTGGTTTCATACTTAGGAAATGAGGGGGTCCTAAACGGAGACTGCCCCCAGGCAGACTCTAAGTCCGCCCTGAAGGCTATGCAGCTCATCCGAAGCCTGCGGAGCACTTGGTCGTTGATCGCGAGTTCGTGGACACTTGGGGCAAATTCGCCGGGAAGGTGAAGTTTGCCTCTACCTTCAAAGTAGGCCCGGCCTATCCCAGAATGGAGGCGCGTCGGCAAACTGAGGGGGTTCAGTTGGGCCGTGGGCTCCCGTACGAATCATCTGGCAGGAGCGCCCGCCCACCCATCATTTAGTGCGTGCATGTAAAGACATAATATATAGATGTATGTATAGGTATATCATAGTAGGCACATGGAGCCCCCATCTCCCAGGTATGGGTGGAGCAGGTTGATGCTGCGGAGCCGCTCTACTTCCACGCAGCTCTGCCAGTTCACGCTGGACTCATCTGCCTCGGAAAGTACGAGGCGCTGGCTTCAAAGGGTTGAGCTAAGGACGCGGCCCTCAGTCCGAACAGGTCCTAAGTCGGAAGTTATGTGTAAGACTTGGAGCCCACTTTGCTGGGTTCATTCTGGGCATTTCTAGACCCTTCCAAGGGAAACCCAGAGTGGATCCGCGCCAGTGACGTGGCCCTGCTGGGCATCATGATCTATGCCGACGGCGAGCTTTGCTCCAAACTTGAAAACCCCGCCCTTGTGAAGCATGGCGCGCAAAAGTATGGCCACGACAGTTGCCACTACGTGCCCGGCTGTACATCCACATACTTGATTGACATGGACTGGATAGGAGCTGTCTTCACTCTGGCGCCTTCAGACTCTGACTTCGAGGTGCAAGATGACATTTACAACATCATCACCTACCATGAGATTTTGGAGGCCGCATCCAGTCAGCTACAGGAGCACGGCAATATCTTGGCTTCTGAGCGGGCAGAGGTCACGGTCCAAGTGGACCTGGTGCTGACCACAAGTTACTTGGCTACCGTTCGCCAGGTTTGCTGCGGGGCAGCGCGCGTGATGCTAACCCAGAAAGGCATGGACGCTTCCCGCAAGCGTCTTCGGCACGTCTTGAAGCACAGGCTTCGCTCACAGGCAGCCCTTTTCCCGAAGAGGCCCACAAAGGAGCTGTCGAAGCCACGCTTTGAAGATGGAGTGGAAGATCGGATCCAGAAGTACTTGGATTTAACCCTTGGGACCAACTCCACTACCTTGGGCAATTCCTTGACCAATTAAGGAGTTCTGTAGCACCGTGGCAAAGCCACCGTTTCACGACACAGTACGTAGGTAGGTAGGGTCTGAATTGACGCATTGGCGCAGGTCTTTGGGCGTGTTTGAGAATCTGTTGGTCATTGCATGCCTCATCATGTCCATGCGCGGACGTGTGGGTGGGTGAGTCGGGGCGAGCCGGTTTGTTTTGGCAAGTCTTGACATCGAAAGGCATGCACTTGGCATCTTGTCGTAGGCCGGTTCGCCCTGTATGGGAACATCTGCATCGACACCGTCTTGCAGGCGACGGGAGCCCTCACCTCTACGTAGAGTAATGTGTTCTTGTCTTGGAAGGTTCCAACGTATCCCAAAGAGGATTCGTCAACAAGGCCAGGCGCAGGAGTTCATCATGAATCTAAGCAGTGCCAGGAGATTTGAAGACTCTGGCAGTTGCGCCGTTGCCGTTTGCATGATCCAGCTTGGAAAGCTGACATGTGCTGTACGACGGTACGAATTTCTGGTGCCAGGCGGGTGTGGTAGGAACAAAAGACCACAAACACTGCAACTTCAACAGATTTCACTAGCAAACATTAGTAGTGTCATTGGGCCATGCCCATGTCGCTTCGGATCCTGGCTTTGATTCTCTCTGCGACTACAGCTTGTCCCTCAGCCAGCCACACACAGCACCAGCAGCCGCTTAGAAATCTGGGGCAGCAGCTAGCGGCTAGCTAATGCTAGCTAGCTGCCAGCATGAAAGAGCGTGAAACCAAGAGGCAAGCACAAAGCTGAGCTGGCGATACGGTGCTTCGGCAGCATGTGCGGCAAACAATCAAACAAGCATGGTCAAAGGCATGTTCACGGCAATGCCGGCAAGGTGCTTTCATCGATGCAGGCTCCTCGGTGCATGACCTTCAGTGCCTGTTGGAACTGGTCACTTCCAACCCTGCCGTAATGTCGACACGACCTAGCCTCTGCATGTATGTGCAACGTGGTGTGCATGGGTCGTTTGCCAGTTGCAGGGAGCGAAGGATCCCGGATCTACATCCTGCGATGGCAGCCTGCAGACACGAATCGCGGCAGTCTCGGAGACATCACATCAACGCCATTGCACGGCCTGATCAGCCAAGGTCAAATCATTGCTCCTGAGTCACTCGGTGAACTCAGCCACCCAGCTGAAAAGTTTTCAGAGCATCTCAAGACTACACCCTGGCTCCGGCCGGGACAGGCGGAAGCAGAAGCGCAGCAGCCGTACAAACTGCGCGCAGGCAGCACTTGCATATTGCTTACCCTTCCCAAGGCACGGTGCCGGGCATAGCCTCCTTTGCTCAGAATCCTGGTGAAGCCGGGCTATCATTGAAATCCTTGGTGGAGTACATGAAGCAGGAACTCAAGCACGACGTTCGGCTTGACCAGTGAACGTGACCACAGTAGGGAAGATGGAGGAGGATCAGGCTTGCTAAGCTTGCTACACTGTCTGCACCTCTGAGGAACAAGCAAACTGGGCCCAGACGCCACTCTATCTTCGTGCAACAGCTGGAATGCGCCTGCTTTTCCCAGATCAGCGTGAAGACATCCTGGATTCTTGGCCATTTGATTGCAATCGACAGCTATATCTGCGAGAGATGCTCGACCATGTCTTGCACCGCCTCAGGACGACATTCGATCGTACTTCTGGACGTCGCCATTCTTGTTTCGTCAGCCCACTCAGCCTTCACAAGCAACGTGACTTCAGTGGTTTTAACTTCCCTTGTGTTGAGAAGTAAAGGCGATGACATGGCTTCCGTTGCCACGGGAGAGGCTCAAGCCACTAGAAGTCAGAAGTCCTGGCTGAGCATGCGCGCGGGCTTACTGATGAGACTGCTAGTACTGACTTCTGCATGCAGGAGGAAGGAGTCTTCGGCTGGATCTCTGCGTACGCCTCCTAGCACTGTGCCGATCGCCGCATGCAATATATGAGATGTGGCAGCCCCTTTTGGCAGGAACTACCTGATGGGCAACCTTGCGCCAGACCGCAAGCCAGCGTCAAACACCACCGTGGGCTCCCTCGATCTAGGTGGAGCCTCTGCACCTCGGATTCGGATGTTGCAGATTCCAAGCCCAGAGGAAAGCCAGAGAAGCGCAAGTTGCCGCCTTCCTCCATCTTTTTGAGTCGACTCAAGCCTGGGCCGAGGCTCAAATCGTGTTCATGCCCAAGAAATCGATCATTCAGCACGCGTTCCCTTTGAAGTTGGGCCTGACCCTGAATCCCATGACGGTAAATGTGTCTGCCAGCTTTCCAGAGCATGAAATTTTGCCACTGTCAGTTGCTCCTTTTTTTCCTGCAAGACCTTCAGAATAGTGCCCGTCGCTCCTCACATGCATAGGATGGATGTGACGGGATCTCGTTGTTGCATCTCTCCGAACCACTCGGTCTGTGCAAACTTCGGGACCCCGACCAACAAGCACTAAAAAAGACAAGAAGAATGAAAAAACACAAAAAAAACTATACATATATATATATATTTTTTTTGATGGCACAGCACCCAAGCCCCAGATCTAGTCTAGACGGACGGGCGAAGTTCGCCTGGCAATGCAAGACAAGTCGGGGCTGGGGGTTGTTATCCCTAGAGGAAGAGCTCAGAACTTGCATGCAGCAACACACCCAAATGAAAAGACTTCTACTTCGGTCCCTTCGGCCTTCCGGGCCTTTTCAGAGCTTCGCTCTGCAGGCCCACACCGCTTCGAGCTCTACTCGTTCTCATTCCTTCACTTCGGAGTGCGAGAGGCGTGCATTGTGGGCTCTGTGGCTGAGGGAGAGACGGGAGCTCGCATGTGCAGCATGCCAGGCTGCACATAGCACGGCCGGCAAAGTAATTTCTGATGCCCTTGAGATGGTGCAGTCGGCTGCTGTGCTGGTGAAAATGGAGAAAAGGGGCCGAATAAGACATATGTACTTGTGAGATGATTCATCCATGTTTCGAAACGCAGCCTGCTACCAGACTCCAAGGAGACGGAAGTCTATCACCCGTGCTTTGCCAAAGGCTACATCTACACGCCAAGGTTCTCGTACAGCACTGCCAGATTTCCAGCTATCAAGGCTGCCCGTCACCATCCATACTTTCGAAATTTGAACACGGCAGTTCGCTCAGAGTACTCCACAGTGCCTACAGTAGCCGTCCAGGTGAAGATGCAGGGCACCGGCAACTTCCCACAGTGCGAAAAGTTGATCATGAGAATCTTCAACAAGGACGCGCCCTGCTTGGTGACGCAATGCTCCCTGCCTCGATTGCTCTCGGGTCAGGGAGGGTGGGGGGGGGGGGGGGAATTCGCTTCTGGAATGCCCAGGTTCGTTCTATGGCGTTTATCAGCCACGGCTTTATGAAGCGAAGTTCCTCGCCTTTGCCACATGGCTTCTTAGGCTGAGCCACACGTCCTTACAGGTCGAATGGTGATTTGTTTCTGATGATGCAGCTGAGGCACACTTCGCGGACATTGCCAGCGATCTAGGATTACCCGAAACCACCGAACTCGAAGATTTCAGAGCCGCCACGCAGTACGTGTCCGGGCCCCAGCGCACCCGAGCCAACGCGGCCACCCATGGCTTGCCCACAACCTGGGCTCTTGTTCTCGCAATCTCAATCAGTCAACTAATCAATCAATCTCACTTTGGCTTTCTGTTCTTCACTCTCTGTGAAAATGGCGCCCGTCCTGGCTGTTGTTCGATCTTTAACCGCTTTGTGACCGATATGCGCGCACGGTCTGCCTAGAGAGCGGGTGCTGGAATTCGTGGAAGGATGCGCAGACTAGCAAACCGTTAAACCTTCAGCATTTTGCTGCGCATCTTGGCGAAAGCACCGCGGCCACTTTGCCATTGAGGGCAGGGGTCACAGCCAAAGCACGACCGGGTGAAGAATTCCAAGCAGGGTACCAACTTTTTTGGCTTTAAGGTCTGCTTCTGAAAAAGCGAACGTAACTTCCTGAACCATGTCAAACCTTCCTGATAGCGTTCCGGAGTCCCCTCGAACAAAGCATCGTCCGGGCAACATTTGGGGCCCTTGCCCAAGCCTGGTTGCCCAGGTGCTCTCTGACCATAGAAGTTCTCAATTCCCTCTTCTCTCGGGTAGAGGACCGTCTTTTTCTGCAGAGGGATGCCACTAGCGCGATGGAGCTTGCGGGCTTTGGCACAGGACGAGTACGATCGAGTTCATCTATGCTTCCATGCAACCTTTGCCTACGTTCTTCTCAGTTTTGGCTACGGTATGGAGGACGCTATTGATTGTTGATTCTGAGCTCGTCGCTGTTTCTGATTTTCCCGCAGGAGCGGAACAACATTGTTTTCAAGACATCGCATGCCGGCAAGCCCATTGACTGGGCTGTGGGTGCAATGATCTACGAAATCAATCAGGACGGGCAACCTGAGTAATGTTTCAGTTCACCCGCGCAGTCGCGCGTGCAAGGACATCCGGCTTTCGATCCCACTTACCAATGTGAGTGTGGCAAGTTAGCAGCAGCCTGTTGGTTTCGAGTTTCGAGTTTCATCTGGGCCTGGAGAGCTCCTGGCTTGTACAGGAAAAAAAGCATAGGTACCGACCCATGTGCCTACGTTGTCCCAGCATTGCCACGCGTTTCCATAGCAACCGCGCTGCAACAGGGCAACGTCCTTCACAAAAACATTGGGAGGCCAGCCTCCTGCAACCCAGACAAAATTATCGTTCAACTTCTGCAACGCCTGCAGGCAACTGTGCAAACAGCTGTCGAGCTGGACTCTTGAAGATGCGGAGTGCACCTTTCCACGGCCGCCAAAAACACTTGCATCTGGCTTACACTGCTCCGTAAGGTGCTGGCGCAGCTGGTTCCAGCAGGGCTGGGCGCTGAAAAGCCTTGCAGGGCATAAGATCAAAGCATCCATGACATTCCATCCTCTGCCACAGTGCCATGCAAAGAGTAGCAAAGAAGCGTTCTGGGTGGACAGGCAACATGTGAGCTCCCTGGGTTCCAGCCTGAGCTCTGGTGTGACTCTATGACCGTTGCGCAACCACCAACCTCCTGAAGATGCCAAGGCATCATTGCTCACCGGGGAGAAGCAGATGTCGACTTCGCACTCAAAGTTCTCCAAGCAGGAGGCAGGCGAGATGTGCTGGGGATAGTCGCTGGATGGTGGGTGCCCTGAGAAACGATGCTGCTTTCCGCGAAGGAGTGGAGACGTCGCTTCTCGGTTGCAAGGCAAGCCTGTGCCACTCCGCTTTGAGGTAAGTGCATTTCAACGGGCAAATTTGTTTAGAACTTATACGTTGCAATGAATGGTGCTAGCTCAGGCTGCTTCAGGAAGCTTTTGCCTCAGGTCATGCCCAGCGCACATGATGATGGTAGGCAGACTTTGACAGTCAGCAAGTAGAACGTTCAGCTGTCATTACTGTGTGTGTGCGTGGAGTCCAGACTTCACAGCAACTTTCTTTCGCCAATCCTTGACTTTCCGAGTGCCCCTAGCACCGATTAAGAGCCCCACCTTGTCCCCTCGATGGACTCTGCCATCGTTTGTGCACAAACACGTTTTCCAGGTATCTAACCAGCCCACGCAGGAAAACGCTGAAACCTGCAGCGACAAGCTGTACCCCCACCCCCCACCGCGAGAGACGAGAGTGGATGTTGCAAGCCAGGCATCCGCTAACCAAGTGCAGACATCAAACAAGCCACTGCAGATTTTGCCGGCATGACCAGATTGCTCCTTGTATTCACGCAGCCTGACCTCAAGCTTTGTGAGCTTGATCATGCTCTTGCGGGCATGTATTCCCCTCAGGGCGTACCCAAATCGTGAAGCTCGACGAAAAGTAATTGATGACATCAATGATATCTGATGGCATCACCATCGAGTCGACACGAGTTACCCCAAATCTTTGTCGGAGCCTCCAGAAACTTTGCTGCTTGGGCACTTAGCGCTTTGTGCGCGAAGCCAGAACATATCACCGAACGCAGGGCTGTAGCTGCCAAGCCGAGCTAGCGCACTGCCTGTGGGAAAGAAGTCAAGCAGATACGGATCATCGTCAAGTGATTCGCACCCTCGTAGCGTAGGTTGTGCAGAAAAGCTCATTCATCTGCAACCTGACAGCAATGTTCTTGTCTTGGCGGTCGCATCGCCGTCCTTCGTGCCGATGAGCGGCCGTGGCATGTCGCACTGGGACCACCGAGATACTGTGTACCATTTCGGGGGACTCGAGCCATTCGAGCCCTGGCCCAATTAGCTCCGGGGCTTGCCCTTCAGCTGGACAGACCAGGTCTCCGCCAGCGGTGACCCGACCATTGGGCTTCCCACCAGCTTCGTGGTGCTAAGACCCCACCTTAGAGTCGCCATTCCTTTGCACTTGGGTGGTTGGCTGGAAGGCAGCAGTCGATAATCTGTTGGGCTCAAGGTGCAGACTCCGGGGCGCGGACCATCATCTCGTCGTTCAGACCTTGGAACCTTGGGGGATCCTTCTGGGGATCGCCGGGCTTATCTGGAGGTCTGCTTCTGTTGCTTCTGCTGCCATGTCGGTACGAACGTTAAGGCGGCGTGGACTGAAGGAGATGGATGCCGAGCACCTGCATCGGGTGCTTGAGCAGGCGGCCCCGGATGCTTTTCTTGGCGCACAAGCCAGATGCCGTCGTCCTGCCAGCGGTCTATGATAGACTGCTTTTGACTTCTGGTACTTCCGGCTGAAAAGTTGGTGTAAGAAAAAAACATGGTACACCCTTCTTTGTGGAAGGTCAAGACCAGTGGTGCGCCCCTTTGCTGGCGAGGGCCGCAGCTGGAGTACAATGCGTAGAAGAAGAGGGAGGGTGTCGCCGCAGCGGTGTCAGGCATGTCTGTTGGACAGGTGCCACCTGGAATGTCGACAGATGCCGTTAGCAGCATCCTCAACTAAGAGCATGGTCAGTAGATGTCGATGGCTTGACAAAGACCTGGAAGCCAGGTGCTCCACATGGCATCGATTCTACGTCCAGAAGTTTCTGACCTCAGGCATCTGGTATGCTCGTTGCCCCACGTGGCACCAGGTTAAATGTCAAAGCAATCCGTGTGTGCTGGGGCTGCTCGGCAGACTCTGCTATGCACCAGTCACGGGATGTCGGTGGCCGCCACATGCCGCCATACAGGGTCAGGTAACGCCGCACGTGGGGACGGAGGAAGGGAATTTGCGCCGAGGGTTCCTAACTCAGAAAGCATCAGAGAACACAACCATGGCGATTCTGTGGAATGTTTACACACGTTTACTTCTCACCCCTTGTAGGAACGCTCCGAAGCCCATCCTTTCGGTCGAGGTCGGCCAATCCATCCACTTCTGTTTGGTTCTCTCTGCCTGGCAGCTTGTGTACCGCAGGTAGAGAAACCATCTTTGGAAGTCTGGACCTTGGGGCGGAGCACTCACGAGACCCACGCAGAGGGCATGAGGGCAGCTGAGAAGCTCCTCTGCAAACCTCTTCGCACCCTTCGAATCTCTCGCATGCTAATGGTATCACACATAGGTGGCCCCTTTGCTTCCGCTCCTCCAGCGTTGCCCCAGCCCAAGCATCAGGACAGGTAAGTAAAAAGAAGCCAACCGCTGCCTGGCAGTGAGGCGACGTGGCTTTCTTCTCGAGCGACTTTATTCGGGGCCGAGCTTCAGACTTACTCGGCACGGAGGCTTCACGCTATGTTGACAGTTGAGCCCACGTTGGCAGTCCTTGTGCTTGGCCACTTCGCAGGCCGGTCCAAACCCTCCAAACACCAACTGGCCATGGATCTCAGCGTGGGCAGCATCATTACTCAATGACGCAGATGGCGCAAGAGGTGGCCAGCATAAGTAGCAGAAGAAGGCATGCCAATTGAGCTGAGGCAAGACCACATGGCTCTGCATTGCTTGCGGGCCCTCGCTTCGAAGGTTCCTCGCAGCGCCAATGATCTCACAACATTGTAGTGCTTATAACAGTCAACATACGATAGACCATTACTCCAGGTCTTCAAGCATAGGATATATGTATATCTATATATATATCTATATATAAGATGAACGTCTTGTGTGGACCGACACAGACTTCAACATGGCCAGGTCCAAGATTGGAGGGCGCTGTGGGCCATGTCCTCGACATGAGAACCAGAAGAACTTGTTGGCCTTTGGACGCCAAAGCTTCACCAACTGCCTACGCATTGTGAGCGCTTCTGATCCAAGATCTGTCCGTGGGGGTCCTTTGGCGCGTTTGCCCTGGCCAAGACCTGAGACGCCTTAGACTCCCCTGTGAAGCAAGCACAAGAAAATCTACAGAGCTAGGGAAGGCCTTTGTCACATGGTAGCGTGAGCACGAAGCGTGAGCAAGTCTACAACCCAGGAGCTTCCCAGCGGTGAGGCGCGCTGTAAGCCGGTCCATGTCGCACATCGGAGAGTCTGAGTCC
Source organism: Symbiodinium natans (assembly GCA_905221605.1). Classification (NCBI taxonomy): domain Eukaryota; class Dinophyceae; order Suessiales; family Symbiodiniaceae; genus Symbiodinium; species Symbiodinium natans. The sequence continues at coordinate 403,937 of CAJNDS010002434.1, forward strand.
TTGCAGGCATATTTTGAAAAGGCACTAGCGGTCGAGGCCGGCTTGATTCTTGCTGGTCCAGATCTTCCCAGTTTGTGAGTGGCTGCCCGCAGCCCTGCCCGCGTGATCCTGCGCCATTCTGTTCCATGCTTCTGGGTGACCATGGATGCTTTCGCAGGCCGTCGACTCCTTAGGGGCTGGCGACACTTTTGTTGCAGCGAGCTTGTGTGCGGCACACTTAGATCACCGTGCTCGTTAAGAGAGACCCCGCCTGTGAGCTCAGCATTTTAAAACATCTGAGGCGCTGGGAGGCGGCGCTGATCCACAGCAGGCGCTGCGCCCGAAGCCCGGCTTCGACATCTCGACTAAACGTATAAACCACTTCTGTTCACGGGTCTGCAACCACGATCCAGGATGTGCTTGCGCGGTCGCGGGGAAGAAAGTGCGTCGCACCTATCGGTATTCAACATGATAGAACTCATGCCATCAAATCGAAGATTCATACATGTTGTGGCTACAGGTCACAGGCCGGTCTCGAGGGTGTGAAACCCAGATTGCTGCCTCGAAGGAAGCTTCAGGACCGCAGAGGCTCCAGGATGTGTGTGTGTGTGTGTGACCGGGTAACACCTTCACCCTGGCGGCCGTTTTGACTCGAGTTAGTGGCCATGTGCCTCTTTCTTGAGCACCGCAAGGCCCTCACTCCAATGCGATCTTAGAGGAAACGCCAGGAAAAGTCCCCATTCTTCCGGCATCTTGCAGCACACAGGCGCGTGCCGGGCGAGCTGGTTCGGGGCGGCCACCAGGAGTCAGCATCCCAGGTCCAAGTACAAAAGTCCTTCTGTCTGAGATCTCGCTTTGCAGAGGCATCTGTGAGTCCGGTGGCAAAAAAGTTGCCATCTGTGAACCTTCGGTGAACCTTCTGTGAACCTTCTCATGTTGACTCAACAAGGATGCTAAAAAGATCCCTCCTGGAAGATGGAGGTGACGACAAGAGGCCAAGACGGGAGGCTCGGCTTTCAGCCTTTCAGCCGTTTTCTGTCAGAGCTTCGCTCCTAAACATGCCTCTCCAAGCACAGCTTGAAAAGGAGCATGCTGACCTGTGTACGCCAACCTTCAAGCTGCTGGCACCAAAGACACTGGCAAGTGCCATTCAGTGTTCTGGCCAGCACTTGGTCGCAGCATGCCGCAACGCACTCCAAACGAATTCTGCGGTGCTCAAAGCTCATTCAAGGTTTAGTCAGGCCGTCATCGAGCATGCAGCTCAAGGCCAGGAAGATTCAAGACGCATGTGCTTCATGTAGCCACGTAGTTGTTTAATTTTGGCGATGTTTCGCAGCATGTCATGCTTTCCAGGTAAGTTGCAGATGACCGAGCCCAATGATGTCTATCCTGGAACCGACCACCAGGCCTGGACTTCATCCCATGTCTTTTTTGCTAGCTCCCGACGTCCTGATTGCAGGTGATAACCATAGAGTCGCCAGCATGGGACCACATCGCCGCTTGGCCAGAATATCCTAGACCATCCTACACGACATTGCTCCACTCCCCCAGCCGGCAGCCTACGCTAAAGAACAAACCAAGGTGGCCGCTGTGAAACAAATCTTGGCGATGGTCAACAACTGCTCCGAGTGCATCATGCCGGGCCACGAGGATGAACGGCGCTTGGCAATCGCTCTTCGGCAAAAATCGATGAAAAGCCTACTTGTATCAAAGCCTCGATGTGATCGAGAGGTTGAACCTGGTTGAAGTGTCTGTCTGTTTCCTGTGTCAGGTTATGCCCTCACGCTCCATCAGCGCACTGATCGGTGTGAAAGGCGACACTGTCCAAGAAGCAGTTGGTCGGACATGCGAATTTATGCACATTCTAGTTGGCCTCTCTTGGAGCTGCGAGAATTTACGAATTTCTCCTGCAGGTGCGAACGTGAAAGAGCTGCAGCTCCGAACAGGCTGCCACATACACGTCGACGATGTGGCCATAGGCCGGTTGATCGTGCTGCTTTATGCCCCACAGAGCCCCATAACACCGGCCCCTTGTTGTCGCTTGATTTGGTCTGGCTTGGCTTGCGACGTGGTGGCTCGGAGACGAAGTATACCGAAAAAATGGCCGGATGTGGTTAGCACTTTGGTTCGACTTTTGCCAGGGCAGCTAGACTCTCGGATTAGGTTTCCACGGCACAACCACATAAGTGTCCAGCATAAAGTTTGACAGAAAGCACCAGTATCCACGTGATTCGGTGTACAAAATATCCATGGACCCTCCACTGGCATCTGCGCCACCTGGCACGTCGTCAGCCTCGTCAGGCCCAGCTCCGCACGCGACACCAAATGGGCAAGCCGGGCAAGCCGGCCAAGGGGTGGCGACATCGGCTCCAAAGCACCCACCACCGCTCTTCCCACTTCGAGACTTTCTGAGCCAGGCTGGTGTGGCCACACTGCCCAGGACCCGCGTCGTAGATGTCGGCGCCATGTTCCTCGATGAAGCAGAGGAAGTGTGGCGCCCGCTGCAGCGGAGGGGTCACTGTGAGTCGGTGGTGGGTTTTGAGCCGTGCTCTGAAGAGTGCGATCGGCTCAATGCGTTGATCGACAGCCTGAGTGCTGATGGCGAGGTTGAGGGTGCCGACTGCGTCTTCAGATTTTTGCCTTGGGCTCTGGGTGACGGCTCCAGGGGGCAGTTCCGACGCTGTTCCGCAGCAATGACTTCCTCGATGCTGGAGCCAAACATCCCGCTTCTGCGCCGTTTTGTGCAGTTGGAGGAGGTCACCACAGTGGTGGAGCGCACCGAAATGCAAACAAGAAGGCTGGACGACCTCCTTCCCCAGATTCCAGGGAAAGGAGTCGACTACTTGAAGATCGACGTGCAAGGCTTCGAGCTGTCAGTGCTGAAGGGAGCTGAGCAGGCTCTCAAGGACGTCTTAGTGATTCATACCGAGGCCCCTCGTCGCATCGCCTCAGAATCGTCGGACATGCTGAGAGATGCTGAGAGGGCGGTTGATGCATGTTGATGCAGTTGATGGGCATTGATGTGATGTGTTCTGCTGCGCCCTTTCCGAAGGTTGAGTTCGTCGACATGTACGAGCGCCAGCCGCTTTTTGCAGATGTGGACAGCTTCCTTCGGAGCCAGGGCTTCGTGTTCCACCGCTTCGTTTCGCTTCATGGAAGGCCCATGAAACCTTTGCACCTCGCGGCGAATCCTTTGCAACCCATTTCCCAGCAGCTTTGGGCCGATGCTGTTTATGTCCGCGACCTTTGGGAGCTGCAGAGCCATTCCAGGGACCAGCTCCTAAAGTTGGCGTTGATCCTGCACGAGATTTATCACTCCTACGACGTGGTGCTGCACGTTCTGCAGAAGCCGCTTGCTTGCGCTATGTTTACTAGATTACTGTAGACGATGTCCTTTGCAATTGTGGGGCCATTGTGGCTGTAGCCCTTAGCCATGGCAACATGCCCAATTCGTAGCATCATTGGAGGTATGACGCCAGTCTGGGCAAGTCCTACCTGGACCAGGTCCTGAATGCCAAATAGCAGAGCTGCGAGCCACCTGTCTGGGTGCTGGCGGATGCCAAGCGTGCAGTCGTCTCGAACGAA
>CAJNDS010002434.1:412500-429610 GCA_905221605.1 Symbiodinium natans
GGCCGGATGTCCCGGCACGGGTTTCCCATTACATGCTTTGATATCGAACCAAACAGGATGCTTTCAGCAAGCCCTACTAGTACCGGCTAACCATGCCGAAAACAAAACTGTCGAACACTTCCTCACTTCCTCACTGGTTTTGCGGCTTGTCGACCGAGGATGTTGCCAGGAAGCAACACCTGGAAGAGGCACAGCATGCCACTTTCCCAATGGCGACTGTACATCAGTTTCCTACTTAGCAAAGGCCCTGTTGCTCGAGCCCGGTCGACCTGAGGCACAAGCTGGGACGAGTGATCACCATCCTTGCTGCACGCACCCCTATCTCTAGAATTCTAGAAGCCATGCAAGGCAAGGTTCCATCTGTCGGTCATGAAGGCCGAGGCCGTTGAAAGCATCGTTAACATTGAAGTTGATGTCTGCTTTCCCGTGAAATGCTGCCCGCGAGTGGCGAATGCAGGAAGGTAATTTGTCCGGAGCCTTGTGCATGCTCCAAGCGGTGCGTGTCTCAGCTTGTGCTCAGACAAGATTAAGCAGCCTGAGCCTACATCCAAGCGGCCGTTGTATGGACAGCTGATTAGACAGGCAGGCCTGTGACCTGTCAGGCTTTGAAGTTGGCTCCCCGTGACTTGAACTGTTTGGGCCTTTGCACTCAAGCAAAGAGGCATGAAGTTGGCTCCCTGGTCGTTTTCAATGAGAGGTCTTGCGCTGGCATGCCGCTGCTTGGAAGGACACCGACACATCGCGTCAGAGCGTTCGGCTGCGCATCTCTGACTCTGCAGGACTCGAGCGCCACACGGAGGTCTTGCCTGCTACTCTCAAGGGTTGGAACCTCGCATGGGAATCTGGCAGGCCATCGCGGCGGCCGAGCGCTTGTGCGGCGTGGATCCCGCGTCGACGTGCAGCCCCAAGAGCCAAGCCAGCAAAGTTGAAACAGTTTGAGAGAGGCCCGAAGACATTGCGACATGATGCGGCATATTGTTATATTCAGCTGAGAGGTTCCTGGCTTTGAGGGAAGTCTTCCACAGCAAACCTGAGGATGCCGCCGCCTGAAAGCTACTGTAAGTGTGCTACAATCCATCTCAGTCAGACCTATTGGGGTGAGCAGGTGTTTGTCGTCACCTTCCCGCGCTGCGGGACAACATGGATGGTAGAGATCTTAGCAGCCGACTGGTGGCACACCATGACTGCCTCAAGACTTGACTTCTTGGGCGAAGGTTCAGATTGTGGTGAGCTGCTTGTTCGGACCACTCGCACACTACGCCGCGTTCCAAGTTTGGCTGCAGAATGATACCCAGCAAGCTACCCCTGGCGGCCCTTGCTGCCATGGGCTCATGAGGGAAGCCAGGTGCTGCCAGTAAGTACAGGGTCCGAACAACTCCCCCAGACCGCATGGGTCATCTGACAGACCCTATGAATGGCGCGCCCCAAACACCGTGAATTCTGCCCTACTCTTCCCCTAAAACCTAAACCCACCATGCCTTGTGCTTTTCCCCGCAGAACGACAATCCTTCTTCCGGGCCGTGTGCCAGCGTGAGAGTACCCCAAATCCTCAACCCCACTCTGCAACATCGTCCAGCTACGCCTAAAGCTTCTTCCTCTTGACTTTTTTAGAGATAAAGCAAGCTGTAATTATGGAGGGAGCGGGGTTGAGCTTGAGAACCCCCGCTTTTGGGTAAAAGAAGATGCGCATCTCGGCCTTTGCCGGCTTGATCCGTGTCCTTCTATATTTCACTTGTTTCTCCAAATTAGCTGCACATGTGACCACGAGGACTGGTAACCCCCCCTCCACCCTAACCCAGCGCGGCTGTTTATTTTTATTGAGAAGCCGATGTACATGTGGCCCACCCCTCATGAACGCGATGCTGATAGTTGTTGATGGCTGTTTTGCTCGCAAAGCTAAGCTTGCTGGCTCCTTGGTCGTATTGCATAGCAGCTCAGACTCGAGCATCGCAGGTAGGTTTGCACGCTGTAGCCGGATCACGGTTGAGGGTTGGGGGTTTGGGCCTCACATCATCCCGACTTAGCCCATCCTTGCTTAATCTGATCACCACTCTGTAGGCAGCATACCTGTCTGCATGCATGGCGCCCCTGGCCCATGTCGCTTGTTCATGACGTGGTGACGCTACAGATTGCAGTCTTTGTCCCCGCGGGGCTGTTTTGCTTTCAACGGCTTTGCAAGAGTTCCTGGAGGCGTCTGCAGAGTGCCGATGTTTGGTATCTCGCCTTCCGGTCCGGGATGCGCTTCGCGTCCTGCGACATGGGCCGAAAGGGCATGCAGCATTTGGTGGCACGGCTCCCTTCCGAGTTGCAGCAGCTGGAGTTACGGTTCCGGTGGTGCAGCATCGGTAGTGACGGGGCCACCGTCCTGGCCCAGCGACTGCCACGACACTTGACAAGCTTGCAGCTTTGCTTCCGTGGTTGTGGCATTGGAACCCCTGGGCTACGAGCCATCGCTGAGTCCTTGCCAGCATCTTTGCAAAAGCTGCATTTGTCAATGCGCGGCTGTCCGGTTGGAGGGGAAGGTGCACGAGCCGTGGCACGCCACCTCCCATGTGAACTGTCTGAGCTCTGCTTGGACTTTAGGGATTGCCGATTGCCGGCGGCAGGGGTGCGTGCCCTTGCCCAGAATCTGCCTGAGCTATTGCGCTTGCAAGAGTTGCGGCTGCAGTTAGGCGGGTGCGACCTCCTGGCTGAAGATGCATGCGCGGTCATGTCGCTGCTGCCATCAAGCTTGCATGTGCTCCAGTTGGGATTCGAGGGATGTCCGTTGGGCGCGAACGGCGCGCAGGCTGTGGCCGAAGGTCTACCACAAGGACTCAGGTCGTTGCATTTGGATCTGGATTGGTGCAATATCCAAGCAGATGGCAGCGTGGCACTTTCGAGAAATCTCCCTGCGCAACTTGAGAGGCTACGTTTAGGCCTAGGCGGTTGCTCTATTGGACGAGATGGGGCACGTGCTTTGGCCGACGGTTTTCAACAGCTGACTTCGCTGGTATTCTTGCACGTCGACTTCGCACGTTGCCGAATCAGCTTTGTAGGTGCTAAAGCTCTACTCGAGCGGCTCCCAAGCAGCCTTACCACGATGCTTCTGGACTTTCGTGCGTGTGGCATCGATATAGAAGAGCGCCAGGACCTGCGCGATCTCATCCCCACCTTCCTAGGGTCTACATCCGTCCTGTTTTAGTGCCGGACTGTTTCACCTCAGCCGCGATCGCGCCATCTTGCGCCAAAGAAATAGAAACAAGATCGGATCACAAGCACGTGAAGTCGTCCATGCCACTCATCATGCTACTCGCAGGAGGATCATGCCATCTTCCTCGAGGGCAGCGTGCAGCTCAGGGAGCTCCCTGACTCAAGAAGATCGATTCCTCTTGTGATTGGAGCCGAGGCATTGCATCCTCTGCGAGCTATGTCGGCAACTCAAAACCTACGTTAACCACAGTTGTGAGCATGGCACATTGTATTCTATCAGCCTCCGAAGACGAAGTTCTCCGAGCAGCTACCAGACGCGTCAGGTCCGACAAATCGAGGAACTCCCACGCCCCCGCGTCTTCAAGAGCCACGTGCCTGCTGACATGCCAGGGGCCTCCTGGGGGGACTGAGCTGCCGATGTTCGAAGATTCTAAGAGGCCCAGAAGCCCAAGGTAGAGACAGCAGAGCTGAGGTATCCGGGATTGGCACATGGTAAGGACAACGTCCTGCAGAGGTACGGCAAGGCCAGGCCTTGACCAGCGGATGTGCTGAAAGAGCTGCGGACAGTTTGTGCTCCTTGCACAAGGTGGTTTATGTAGTGCGCAACCCAAAGGACCGTGTTGCTTTCAACTGCAAGTTGATGTTGTGTGTGGAGTCGAGCCTGAGCTTGCAGGATGCCATGATCTCCCTCAGGCTTGCTTTGTCAGCATGTGTTTCCGCACTCCGACGCAATGCATCGCGTCAGGCATCATCATGCCAACAACCAGTCCATCGGCTGGGATGGCAGCAGGAAGTCCCAGCTTTGTTCACTGCCAAACTGCACCTTTGGCATGTGTATTTCTGTATTGCCTAAGGCTGGGATGAATGGGTGGACCAGTGGATCCGCGGGCAGAGGCCGCTCCAGACGATCTTTATCTTATTTCATGAACTGGCAGAGTACCAAAAGCTCAAAAAGCTCAAAACTCGCGGCACCTCGAAGCTCGTCAAGTAGCGTCGTATCCTATCAGGTCCCTGGAGTACGGCGGGTCCTACTTTGACCATGTGAAGGGCTGGTTCATGACTCATCACCCAATGAAGTTTCACAGGGCTGGACGTTCTTGGAACGCACGGAAGACCCAAGCACTGAAAGGTGGAAGCTGTCCCGGCACCACCCTGATCGGGTCCGCAGGGCTCTTGAGAACTATTGCGTACTCGACAGAGTGTCGCGTTCTGTCCGTGTGACATGAAGGCACCTCACCCTCCGTTCTGAGGCATTGTATACTTCGAGGATTTGAAGGCCAGCAATTCCAATTTACATCAAGTGCTCCCTGTTACCGGATAATTTGGAGGTTCAAGTGGGATGTTTTTTGGGGTTCAATGTACGCTTTGCCTCGCAGGCCGACCTTGCCCGGGAAATCAAGGCAGTGGCCGACTTCTTGGGCCTGCCGTTGACCAACAAGGCTGTGACTGAGGCTCGGGCAGTGCTCCTTCATGTGCACGTCTATCCTGGTCGCTAGCAGGGCGAGCACATTGTTTGGGAGGCCGCAGCACGCTGCCAGTTCGATGCCATGCGACAAAGGCACGGACAGATCGCACTTAAACAGGCGAAGCCTTAAGTGCCAAACGAGACCTTGAAGCAGACAGCGCATCATGCCACTGGTCTCACTGCGGACCCTTCCACACAAAACACCATTCTGAGCAAGAACCGCCGCCCCGGTGTCCCACTGTGCATGGGCCTGCCTGCTGAGATTCGAGAAAAAACCAGATGAGTCGTTCCTGAATCGTTTCAGTCTGGCGCCTGTGGAAGAAGCCATCCTCGGTCATTTTTGTCATGCTTGTGTCGCCTTTTCAGTCCGGCTTTCATCCAAGCGCACTGGGCTTGCATGATTCGCGTTCTAGAGAAGAGGCATTCCGCACGATTCCACACTCCACATCCCGTCCTGCGCGCTCACCCGCTGCGAGCTTTTCTCCCCAAACCTCAAGAAGATGCAAGCTTCTCCAGGCACCAAGTGGCCGAGGACATTCGCAGCGCTGCGCTTGGGCTACGGCATGGAGCCACACTCCGCTTCCTGTTGTTCCTGACCCTGCCGTTGCAGCAGTTGCATGCGAGGGTCTCAACAGTACGCGCATCGGCTCAGAGCAGATGGAAACAGAGCCACCACGCTTGTCAGCAAATGCACATGTCTAGTGAATGACCATATTGCCCCAAAGGTTCATGAATGCATAAGCATCAAAAGCAGACGCTGCACACACCCTGTCCGCAAGAAGACATGGCATCCTCAGTGCTCCAGTTCCGCGTCGACTGCCGACGCACGAAGCCTGGACAAGCAGTGTACATCGTGGGCTCAGCGCCCGAACTGGGGGCATGGAAAGTGGAGGAAGGCACCAAAGGGTTGACAGACGTTTGCATAATTCGAGGAAAACACCCCACTTGCAACATCCTGCAGCTTCTAGTGCTTGTGCTAATGAGCTAGTGCTTGGGTCTTCAACTCGGATCACTGGAAGTGCACGAGATGCCGAGGTGTGCCCTGCATGACGACGGCCCAGAGCTTCCCCAAGTGGACATCGGCGGATGTGCAGCTGCAGTCTTCCAGCATCGTCGAGTTCAAAGTGGTTATTGCCGGGGAGAATGGGCAAGATGCAAAATGGGAGGGCGGCAACAACAAGAAGATCCAGCTGCAGCTGGATGAGCCAAAGATGGTCATCATCCGGTGCGAATATGGCAAGCCTGATCTGCGAGTCGAGGCTTCACGGATGGCTCAATCCCAGGCTCAGCCCCGAGCTCAGCCCCAGGCTCAGCCCCATGCTCCCGCAGCCGAGACGCCCAAGCCCAAGCCTGTGGACAGCAAACCCTCCTTCATGAAGCAAAACACATCCCGACACCTCATGTTGAACGAAGATGGCTCCACCAACATCCAGATGAGCAGGACGCCAAGTCTCATGATGTTTGATGCTGAGGAGCTCTTCAGGGAGGCCGCAGCTGAGCAGCAGCACGTTGCGGACCTGGAGCGAGCAGACCTCAACCTGAAGCAGAGACGCGTCTCTAGCCACACCCTTCTGAAGGAGATGCAGGAAATCACCGATTACGCCGATCCCTCAGGGACTGTGATGCTCCAGGCGTTCAATTGGGAGAGTCACCAGGCAGGCAAAGGAGATTGGTACTCTATAGTGGCATCGAAGATTCCCATGTTCAAAGACATGGGCATTACCGACCTCTGGCTGCCGCCCTGCTCACAGTCAGTTGCCCCCCAGGGCTATTTGCCATCACAGCTCTTCAACGTGGATGGCTCCAAGTATGGCAACAAGGCCTCCCTCCAGGGCTTGCTCTCGAAGTTGCACAAAGCCGACATGCGTGGAGTAGCAGACATCGTAATCAACCACCGATGCGGTGACAAGCAGGACTCAGAAGGGCGATGGAACGTGTTCACCAGCACAGGCATCGAACATCGTAAGAGCTTTGCAGGCGTGATGGATTGGCAAGGGTGGGCCATCACTTTAGGCGACAAGTTTTCAGATGGCACGGGTGAGCGAGGACCAGGCAAGTACGATGGGAAATTTGATGCCGCACCCGATATTGACCACGGGAACCAGAAAGTGCAGCAGAGCATCGCCATTTGGTTGCGGTGGCTCCGCCTTGAGCTGGGCTTCGATGCCTGGCGCTTCGACTTCGTCAAGGGGTATTCTGCTGAGTTCGTCGGCCTCTATTGCAAGAAATCAGAGCCTGCGTGGGCTGTGGGTGAGCTGTGGCTAGACATGGCCTATGACGACAATGGCCTGGCGCACAACCAGGATCGACACCGCCAGGACACCATCAACTGGATCAATGGGACTGGGAAGACAAGCACAGCTTTCGACTTCACGACCAAGGGCATCCTGCAGGAAGCTGTCCGAAATTGCCAGTACTGGCGGCTGAAGGATTCAAGGGGCAAGCCGCCAGGAGTCATCGGCTGGATGCCATCTCACGCTGTTACTTTTCTGGACAACCATGATACGGGCAGCACCCAAGCACACTGGCCGTTTCCAAATGACAAGATCATGATCGGATACGCCTACATCCTTACCCATCCGGGTATCCCTTGTATATTCTGGGATCATGTCTGTGACTGGGGCGACAACGTGCGCAATGACATTAAAAAGCTACTGCAGCTGCGCATTGAGTCTGGCCTGAAGGTCGATTCCGTTGTCAAAATCTTATGCGCCGAACACGACCTGTACATTGCGGAGATTGGTGCCCCAGCCGTGCTGAGAGTTGCATTGGGGCCTCGCGTCGCACCAGACTACGACCGAAGCTACTGGCAGAAAGGCGCTTCTGGGCATGGCTGGTGCGTGTGGATTAGCAAGGCAGCCAAAGCGAAGCACGAGGAGAGGAAGTCCAGCGGGATGACCCAACCAGCCCCGGCCCAACCAGCCCGGGCCCAACCAGCCCCGGCCCAACCAGCCCCGGCCCAACCAGCTCCGGCCCAACCAGCTCCTCAAAGCCCGGACCGCAGCCCAGCCAGGGACCAAGCGCCGGCTCCATCCTTTGAGCCGACACCTCGGGTGGAGCCAGAAGTGGCAGAAGAGCCCGAAGAGCAGCCAACACTCCAACGCCAGAGCAGCATTGACATCTGCTTGAAGCTTCGTTTGCCCAAGCACCTTGAGAAGCCCAACACCCGCGTGGTGGTTTGCGGAGAGGTGCCCAGCTTGGGCTCCTGGACCCCAGCCTCTGGCGCCCCAATGCAGAAGCTTGAGGATCTTTGGATCCTGGGTGAATTTCCTCAAGGTGTGGGGGCAGGTACGCAATTTAAGTATGTGATTTTGGACAAGAGTGACAAGACCCAGCAGCCAAAGTGGGAAGGGAGAGCCAACAGGCATTGGAGAGAAGCTGAGGCCCCTGTTGTCACTAACATCTGGGACAGTTCACAGAATGAACGGCCAAAGAAGGCTCCTGGCCAAGGAAAGAAGTTGAGCACCTCCGCTGCCAAGACAGAAGAGTTCATCGATCGGATTGCAGAAGAGAACCGCGAGAGATCTAGCTATCGCTTGAAGCTGGAGTTACCCCGCATTCTCATGGAGGAAGAGCAGCTGAACTCACTCACTGAGTTGGCTTGCCTGCAAGCCTACCTGACGTGGATCTCCAGCGGTCAAATCACGTGCAAGGAGGACGGAGGCCATCACCGGCCCTGTGCTGCCGCAAATTCTGCAAAAGCTGTCACCGAAGCTCTCTGGGATTTGGCTTCCAACGGAGATGCCGAGCTTTTCATCGCTCGCCGTATTTTCCCGTGCCTGCCGTCATTCTCTGACGAGTTCACATGTGCGGTGCCAATGACTCGAATCCGGGACATTGCGCACCGAAACGACATTCCTAAGGACATGAAGCTTTACATCAAGCAATCTGACTAAACGAAGAAGCCCTGCTTGTTTCTTTCCCCTACCTGTAGTTCCCCTTTTGACTTTAACTTGAATGCCGGAAGGGTTAGGAATAGCAATAGCAAGAGAGAGGACCTGCAACGGAGTTGCACCCTGTAAAGGCACGAGCTCCAGAACAAGCTCCACCGCTGTGCTGATCCGGGAGACTTGGTGAAGCTGGACCAACTGGTGGAGCGCATTGACCGCGAGGGTGGCTACTCCGAGGGCTTTGTTCGAGAGATGCATATCTTTCAGGTGGAGCTCCGGGATTTCTTCAACGCTACAGGTGCCCTGTTCCAAGTTTCTCTCCCCACATCTATTACATTCAGATGTCTCTGCAAATGTTGCCCTGCTTATCAGGACTGGACGACTCAGCCAGAAAGATTGCCCAAGAAGAGCCCGGCGTTAGGGGCCACCTGCATGCAGTAGAGCATAGCAAAGCCTAGTCTTGTGAGTCGTGTGCCGTTTGCGCTTGCCATGTTGCTCTTTGCCCCAGGCCAGGTGGACCACCTTTTGGGCCTGAAGCATTCAAACGCGGAGCCCTTTGCACAGCTGGGTGCTTTGATGGACCTTCGCAAGGCGATCATCGATAGGATCGCTGAACAGAATTGGATGAGGCTGGACATTGAGCTGGAGAAGTATGCGTTCGTCCTCCTGAGCCAAGTAGCTGGCCAGCTGGAGCACGAGGCGAAGGGCTCTCACTCCTGGTGGGACCGACTCTTGAAGTCTTTGATCTCAGCCCTGGTCCAGACGCAGCTCACCGGTATCTCACAGAAGGAATGCGCAACAGCTATTCATGAGACCGAGTGCGTATCACCAGACATCGCCAATAGCTCAAAGGCCCCTTTCATTCCTCAAAGGCTGGTGGCAACCATGGACCGTACTCTACGGATCTGCTTCAAGCTGCAGGCATCCCTTGAGCAAGCGTATTCTGGCGTGCCCGAGCTTGGGAGGGCACTCAACATCGACTCACACGCCATCTCTGTCTTCGTGGAGGCTGAGCTTCGTGCTTCTGTGCTGTTCCAAGTCTCGAAGCTTGCGCAGCTCGCTATGCAGCAGGCAAAGGCATGTGCAGGACTTCCGCTCTGGACAGCTATCTCGGCAGGGGTGTGTGTAGGCCGTTGCCTGCGTCTCAGGGCTTTGGCTGACACCTGGAACCAGACCCTTCCCAAGGAAGGTACAGTCGTGTTCTGTGAAGAGGCCAGCGGCGACGAAGAAATCCCCAACCTGATTCGAGGAGTTGTCGTTGCTCGTGACCTGCCGGTGCTCAGTCACCTCGCACTGCGGGCCCGTCAACTTGGGGTGGTATTTGCCTGCACTGCCGAGTCGCAACTCTTCCAGAAGGTCCAAGGAGCCGCTCAGCAGGGCAAAGCCGTTCGGCTCTCGGTCAACGCCTCTGGCGATGTGCATGCAGAAGGCGTTGGTGACTCGGAGCTTTCCGTCAGCGGGGCTGAGAGCAAGCCCACCGCTGTGAAGAAGCCGAAGCTTGGCGAACTCAACCTGGAGAGCAACAAGGTCTTCGAGACTGTGCCAGACTGAGTGCTGCTTTGTGCGGGTTACGGCATTTGCTTCAGCTTGTGTTTCAGCATGTCTCAGAAGGATGAGAGCTCGAGCTGAGGTCGAGATTGCCGACCAGCCCCAGTTTGCCGGCAGCAAAGCTGCCTCCTCCGGGAAGCTTGAGAAGCTCGCCGCCGAGCTGGGCTTTAAAGCCCCGAAGGGCCTTGCCATACCCTTCGGGGTCATGAAGAAAGCCGTTCAGGGCGCGGAATTCGACTCTGCTCTGCAAGCGCTGCAATCCAAGCTCAGCTCGAACTCTCCCGACGTTGAAGCAGCTGCCCTGGACATGCGCGCCGTCATAGAGAAGTTGGCTGTGCCTGCGAATGTTCTCAAGGACCACACCTTAACATTCACAGGCTCGCATAGGCTCGGTAGTTGCATTTCCTGACTTTTCCTGCAGCTTTCTTGCACCTTCTGTCGTCTTCTTTTAAGCTGCCACATCTCCGAGGAGATCGGAGCCAAACTACCAAGTGCCGAGCGGGTTGCTGTTCGGTCCTCGGCAAACAGCGAGGACCTGGAGAAGGTATCAGGGGCCGGGCTGCACGACTCCGTCCTGGGTGTGGAAGTGAAGGACCAGGCCAAGCTTCAGAGCGCCATTCTGCAGGTTTGGAGCAGCATGTTCACGCTTCGGGCAGTTCAGAGTCGACACGCAGCGGGCATGCCGCTGTATGAGGGCATCGCGATGGGCGTGCTAGTTCAACCCATGGTTTCCCTGGCTGGCAGTGTCTTTGCCTTCATCGCATTCTCAAAGGATGCAGTGGCAAGAAATGACAAAGCGGTGTACATCGAGCTGTGCATTGGTTTGGGGGAAACATTGGCGTCGGCCAATGAGCCGGGGACTCCTTACCGCTTGTCCCTAGGCTGCAGCAGAATTAGGGCGCTTAAAGGGCTTGTAAGTGGGTTATAAATACAGTTAATTGGGTTGTAAGTACCATGAACCTCGTTACATAGTTCAGGATCTTGGCTTTAAGTGGGGGAGGCTTTGTCTACCCTGAGTGGCCAAGTTGAGGATTGTGCAGAAGCAGCCACCTCATGAAGTTGAAGTTGCATCCTTGGGCAGCTTCTCATATGGTCTCCAAGACATGCCGGGCGGCTTGCAGAGAGTCCCCATTGATTATTCCCAGGAGCGACTCAGCACGGATCGGGACTACCTTGTGCAGATGGCGCGGGACATCGGCAAAGTTGCAATTGGCATCGAGAAAGGCGCCGATTGTGAAAGTAGCCTCGAAGCCCTGCGTGCTGAATACTGTTTGTTAGTATTCTCAGCCACCTGGAAGTATTGTCAGGCTATGGTGTCCCCATGGACATGGAGGGTGTAGTCCTCGAACGAGGCGGATCCAGAGAGATACACTTGGTGCAGGCACGCCCCATCGTGGGCGAGTGAAAGCGACTGCTTGCAATCCAATTCGCTGGCGAATCTCATTGCACAGCTGTTGATGTTTTTATTGCCGCCTTGCGGCCGCCCTTTAGGCGCCATCGCTTACGAAGCAAAGGCATGCAGCAACATACCGCAACACAAAATCAAGACTCCGTCAGTCAGATTAAGCTTGGTATGCATTCCTGATCGAGCCAGTTCCATGCCAAGGCCGGGTGAATCCTGATCACTTTCGTGCTGGTGAAGTTGGTATCTGACCTCAGTCTTGCATGTATGGTTTCTCGGACCGCTACCCATGCTGCCGACATCTGGTGCTCAGGGTGGCAAATGTCATCATGTTAGACTGTTATAGAAGGCACGTAGGCACTGAGGTTGCAAGGAAGCCCTGCGAGCCAACGCTGCAAGGCCGAAAAAAGTAGGTTTCACCAGAGCACCGAGCAACAAGCATCACGAAGGGTCGCCGACGCAAGACCAATCGCAACAAGTTTGTGCATCACCCATCTGTGACAACAATGGCGGAAATGCCGGCAAATACACCCGTGGCATCTCAGAAGCACTTAACTGTCAATCGAAACTTGTACTGGCCGCTTCTTCGGTTCCCCTGGCAACGAGTCCAGGTAGCCTTGATCGGTATGCGCGGCGCTGCTTGGACTGCCCTTGCAGATTCAAGGTTGTAAACGACCATAACCCAGATGAGGGTTGGGGGGGGTCAGGGGGCGACGGTCGTAGCTCTCCACCTCCTGACTGCCCGAAGGCTGGGAAGACCACTTTGGGCCGAGACGCTGCCAAGATGCTTGGGTTTGATTTCGACGACTTGGACGAGGCTCCGCGGTGAAGATGCCTTTGTGAACATCCATGTGAACGGGCAGCCTGCATTGGCTTGCAGGTTATCAGTCAGTCGGCTGGCGGAAAACTTCCACCACAAATCGTGGCCGAACAAGGCCTGGGGAGAGCAAAGAGGTCGCAGGCAGCAGTCGCAGCGGAAGCAAGAAGCAAAGTATGCAGCATTACGACATTACGCACTCGGGGCGTTTCAAGAGAATGTCATACGAGACGCGCTTGGAAGGTTGGGACGCTTTCCGGTCCTTGGAGGCGGACTGCTTTCAGAAGACGGCCGCCTCCAACAAGGCCAGGGACCCTGCAGATGGACAGGGTATGACAAGATGTAGAGCGCGTAAAGCACGTTCCGACGCTGAGGCAAAGATCATCGCCTGCGGCGGAGGCATTATAGAGACCTCCCGCGGCCTGGATTTGATTTGCAATCATCATCCAGCCACTTGATTTGAATCGAAGCCGTGCGTTGTGGCACCAAGGACCATGGGGCTATGGGGCTGTAGGGCCCAACTCATGTTAGTTTTGTCCGCAGAAGGTGATCCTGATTGACCGACCGATCGATGATATCGTGGCAACACTGGAGACACTCGGCGTGTGCCAAAACCTACCAGATGACGGCACGATGGTTTGCATTGTTGGTTCTGACTCCTGCGCAGAGCTTCATCCTAGGGGCGATCCATCTGCACAAGTTCACAGAGCATCTCTTGGGGAGCACCCGAGGGACCTGCAAAGCTTCTGCACATGCCCTCACATAGCTAGAAGCACGCAGGGTTTGCTTTTGGGTTCCTGTTGGGCGCAGCGTTCGATAGGTGGAGTCCACAGTTCAGCCAGTTTGGCGGATTGTCCTTCGAAACTGAGCAGATAGAGAATGGTGTCTGGCTTCGTGTTGGAATGTTGGGGTGGGGTCACCAATTACAAGTCAGCATTCAAAGCAGCACCTCCACACCTTGGAGGACACCTACAAGCGCCGCCTTCCAAAGTATGCTCCCGGAGCTGCAGTGCATGGATGGGAGAGGAGAGGGTAGTTGGCCTTTCTTGCTCGTTTTCCTGAGAGCGATCGAGGTTCAAGCTGCCGACTTTCGATTCCCTGTGGCTCGGGGCGAGGCAGACCTGCAGTCGCTGACATCCACATTTGCCCGCTTTGTCGGGGCCTTGGAGGAAGAGCCACCTTGAATCCCAAGCGTCACGCGGCTCGAGCCTGGTGAGGTCGCTGCTTCTTTGGGCCAGTTGGCTCCTGCGGTCGTGAGCGACTCGTTCTTCATCACACTGACGGCATCTGACTACAACCAGGCGTGCATTGCCAATGTTTTGCCTTGTCCGTCCTGTGCTGCGCATCGGCGATGGCCTTGAGAGGGCCCTCGAACGAGACATCAGTATATTCCGCTGCAGCACCTAGCTGTCCCAACGAGGTTTTTCAAAAGGGAGAGCTAGTGGCCCCGAATGATCGTCGGATAGCACCGATGCCAGCACTCACGAGTTAAGCACCGGCGGCTGCGATTGCTTCATTCAGTGTGGCTTCTGGATGCTTCTGGAATTCCCATGTTTTCCTATCATCCCGGTGCACCTCTCCTTCCCGGTGCTCCGAATCTGTACGTAGGGGCACGAGTGCTCTCCGCTCTTCAGCTTTTGTCGAGGTCTCGCCTGAGATTCTTCGCTCGGCTGCTCGAGCAGCCGACCTACTGGAGTTCCGAGTCGACCTGCTGGGCTCCTTGGAGCACGCCGACATCGTGCACCAGGCTCGACACGTGCGCGGATGTGTGCTCTCAGAGGATCTCGCAGGTAGTAGGTTCAGCGCTGGCAGGGCTACGGTATTTAGGGACCCATGGCCGCGTTATGGCCACCGTATGCCGCCAGGTAGCCACGGTGCGCCGTATCGCTCCAGGAACCCCTCTGCTGTACACTGTGCGCCACCCGTCTCTGAGATTGGGCAGCTGACACTAGCAATTGCGAGATGCTTCGTATGCGGCATCACGAACGACACTTCTCAAAAGTGTCACGCGTAACCTTGCCTACGGAGATAAGGCTCCTCCGATCACGGAGGCAAGTTTACAGGATCCGAGGATGAGCCGCCTGGTCATTGGTAGTTATGTTACATGTAGCTTCTTTCCTCGCAACTGATTCTGTACAAGCCTGACCGCTGCTGGCAGAAGAGGGGCATCATCAGCTCAGTTGATTGCGCTTGGTGCGGGCACGGGGTGCTGGCTTTGCCCAGGTATTTCGAGCTGAACAAGCTGGGGCTGCAGCTCTGTGCTGAGTTTCTGGATGTGGAGCCTTGGCAGCCAACAAACACAACAATGAGTTGCAGTTGCCAGGATCCCATGCACAAGCTTCGCAGCCAACAGCTCACCACTGAGGAATGCACCTGGAGTGCTACGAACATTGCAGCCCTCGCGGCCAGAAGAGGCCCCTCCAAGCTGGTGGGCTCCTATCACAACTTTGACAGGACACTGGAAATTCGAAATGCAGCTTGAAGGGTTCCTGGGGCGAGCCTTGGGCGAATTGAGCGTGTTCTGAGCTGGGCATTGAGCTCGGCATGCATCATCTCTGTGGGGCCATTGCCGGACAGGGGCAAATCTGCTAGAGCCCCAAGACCAAAATTCATCATCACTGCATCACATGCGCACGCAGCTCCTATGCGGGTCTCGCAGTGGATTGTGAGGTCCACGCCCCATAATGTATAATTGGCCCCCCACCCCCCCACCCCGGGACGCACTTAGCGCGGAAATTAGTGGAGGCCCTTCCATTTGCATACAGCGAAAGCAAGGAAAGGGGAGGCTGCAAAACGGTAGTGCCAGACAAGTTTGATGAATTGAGTTAACTGTGAGGTCCGAGACCTGCAGCATTCTGACACGTTTGCTGTCGGATGGCAGAGCAAAACACAGGGGGTGGCTTGCAAGGTCAACCCTGCTCCCCATTTCACAGAAATCTGAAAGAAACTGGAAACACAAGCGGAAAAGATGCAGATAATTGGTGACTATTCTCAGGCCCTTGGGGTCCTATGACCCTGCAAGTTCTGAGTCTGGGATCGGGAGACGACCCCTAAGGGGGGACATGCCAGTCAAACGCATCTCCCATGAGACAAGCCTCTACCAATCGGATCTGCAGGATGCTCGATCGAAGCGAGTTGGCCGTCGTGTGCCTTGAATGCCAGTGAAGAATCCTTGAAAGCATGTTTGCAAATGCAATGTGTGGACAAAGAAATGGCGCCGTCGCTGTGGTGCCGAGGTTCAAGAATTGCCTGCTCGACGGCGCAGCTTCCATAGCGAAAGTTGTGGTGAAGCCGAAGGTCAGGGAGGACAACTGGATTGTGCAGGAAGTGGGGTTCCGAGCTCAGGACATCCCAAAGTGGTGCATTCCAGCTCCTGAAGCCTCTGGCCCGGCCGAGGAAAGCCTCCGTCCCGCAAACCGGGGAGACGGCCTTCATTGGGCTTTGCCTGGGCGAGACTGGAAAACTCTCGAGAGTGCTCAATCAAGTGATGTGCCCCTCTATGCATCCTGGGTTGACACCAGGCGCTCCCGGGCAGATGTCAGTGCAGGACATTTTGACCATTCGAAGGTCCTTGAGTCTTTTCGGCACGTCACGGCAATTCGCGGTGATCAGACCTTGGGAAAGCTCCTGCACAACGCAGTGCAGCAAAGCATCGGGCTTTTACAGGGACTTTTTCTCAACATACTTCAAGCTCCTGGACTTGCCCCATGTCTGCGTCCTGGATTTTGCAAGTACTGCCCAAGAGGCATGTCGACTGGCATTCTTGGCATCAACTGGCGGCACGCTGCTTTTGGATGCGCTGCGTGGGCACTTTTCCCAGGAAGTGGAGGAAGCCACAGGGGTGTGCCGGACAGAAATGGCCAAGTCATCGGGCTTTGTCGACTGCATCGTAGGCAACACAAAGGCAGCAGGCCACGCCTTGAAGTCCCAGGCTCTTGTGGATAAGCTGCAAGGCCAGACCTGCAAGAGGACGGCGCTTGTCCTCGGCTCTGGCCCTGCAAGGGCTGCCATGATTGGAGGCCTGCAAGCTGCGGGCTTTGACGAGATCCGCTTTTGCGATATGGGCTCGAGCTGCGAAGCTTGCCCACATGGCCTGACCATTTTTGTTTTCATGTGCTTCCAGATGCTGTTCATATGTGTTCATATGAATCTTGCTTGTGATCGAAGTCAGCTAGGTCTGCTAAGTCAACTAGCCAGGTAGTCTGCCTCGTTTGCTTTGCCGAGGCCTCAACAAGAGGCGCAGCAACTGGGCACTGGGAGCCCAGCGAAGCCCTCAGCGAGGCCCGCAGCCTCAACATCCCGACTCTCTCTCAAATCTTGACTCTTAACTCGTTTGCCGACGCTGGTACTGTTCGTGGGCTCCTTGTGTTGCCCTTTTCAGGTTCGGAGCGGCAAAGCTTTGGACGTAGTGGTGTCGATCGAGCCTCCCGGCTTTTTCTGGCCCCCCCCCCACCCTGGCCCTGTGCGTTTGCCTGCAACGTGGAGGGACTAAATATGCAGGCCAGAGTGGCCTTCTGCCATGCTCGACGAAATCTGGGCACCGATCCTTCAGTTCCTTGGTTCAAAGGATCGTCAGAGAAAGAATGGTTAGCTGATGGGCAGCAACATCAACACAGCATACCTAGGGCATGTGCTGTAGACTCACATGGAGACCTTCTTGCATGTTGGCTAACTGCGACTATGAGCGCGTCGGTGTGCGTAGCAGTGATACGAACCACCCATGTCAGACTGAGGACATCTAAGCCGAGAGTAATAGATGCATCTCCACTTTTCCCAGGTGGCGCAGCCTGGTCTGC
>CAJNDS010002435.1:0-20000 GCA_905221605.1 Symbiodinium natans
AAACCCTAAACCCTAAACCCTAAACTCTCAACCCCAAATCCGAAACCCCAAACCCCAAACCCTACACCCTAAACCCTCAACCCCAAACCCCAAACCCGAAACCCGAAACCCTAAACCCCTTGTATACCCTGTACAAATGAAGGGCCCGTACATCAGAACCCTTCTACGCAAGGGAAAGCTGGAAGCTGTCTTCTGACCCCCCGGAGCGGCTTCGGGTTCAGGATCTCCATGTCGTGTCCCACACACATCCGGGTGTAGGGTTTAGGGTTTCGGGTTTAGGGTTTAGGGTTAGGGTTTAGGGTTTAGGGTTTAGGGTGTAGGGTTATACAACTCATTCACTGGCGCAGTTTGTTCTGCTGGCGTCTGGGCCTTCGGGGGCCGTGAGGCCAGAACGCTACCCAGCTGATGCTCATGATGCTCGCCTCCTGGCTCGTCAAAACGCCTGAATCACTGGGGCAGTTTGTTCTGCTAGCGTCTGGGCTTTCGGGGGCCGTGAGGCCAGAACACTACCCAGCTGATGCTCATGATGCTCGCCTCCTGGCTCGTCAAATCGCCCCAATCACTGGGGCAGTTTGTTCTGCTGGTGTCTGGGCCTTCGGGCCGTGAGGCCAGAACGCTACCCAGCTGATGCTCATGATGCTCGCCTCCTGGCTCGTCAAATCGCCCCAATCACTGGGGCAGTTTGTTCTGCTAGCGTCTGGGCCTTCGGGGGCCGTGAGGCCAGAACGCTACACAGCTGATGCTCATGATGCTCGCCTCCTGGCTCGTCAAAACGCCCCAATCACTGGGGCAGTTTGTTCTGCTAGCGTCTGGGCTTTCGGGGGCTGTGAGGCCAGAACGCTACCCAGCTGATGCTCATGATGCTCGCCTCCTGGCTCGTCAAATCGCCCCAATCGCTGGGGCAGTTTGTTCTGCTAGCGTCTGGGCTTTCGGGGGCCGTGAGGCCAGAACGCTACACAGCTGATGCTCATGATGCTCGCCTCCTGGCTCGTCAAAACGCCCCAATCACTGGAGCAGTTTGTTCTGCTAGCGTCTGGGCCTTCGGGGGCCGTGAGGCCAGAACGCTACCCAGCTGATGCTCATGATGCTCGCCTCCTGGCTCGTCAAATCAGTTTGTTCTGCTAGCGTCTGGGCTTTCGGGGGCCGTGAGGCCAGAACGCTACCCAGCTGATGCTCATGATGCTCGCCTCCTGGCTCGTCAAATCGCCCCAATCACTGGGGCAGTTTGTTCTGCTAGCGTCTGGGCCTTCGGGGGCCGTGAGGCCAGAACGCTACCCAGCTGATGCTCATGATGCTCGCCTCCTGGCTCGTCAAAACGCCCCAATCACTGGGGCAGTTTGTTCTGCTAGCGTCTGGGCCTTCGGGAGCCGTGAGGCCAGAACGCTACCCAGCTGGTGCTCATGATGCTCGCCTCCTGGCTCGTCAAAACGCCCCAATCGCTGGGGCAGTTTGTTCTGCTAGTCTGGGCCTTCGGGGGCCGCGAGGCCAGAACACTACCCAGCTGATGCTCATGATGCTCGCCACCGTCAAAACGCCCCAATCACTGGGGCAGTTTGTTCTGCAGCGTCTGGGACTTCGGGGGCCGTGAGGCCAGAACGCTACCCAGCTGATGCTAATGATGCTCGCCTCCTGGCTCGTCAAAACGCCCCAATCACTGGGGCAGTTTGTTCTGCTAGCGTCTGGGCCTTCGGGGGCCGTGAGGCCAGAACTCTACCCAGCTGATGCTCATGATGCTCGCCTCCTGGCTCGTCAAAACGCCCCAATCACTGGGGCAGTTTGTTCTGCTAGCGTCTGGGCCTTCGGGGGCCGTGAGGCCAGAACGCTACCAGCTGATGCTCATGATGCTCGCCTCCTGGCTCGTCAAAACGCCCCAATCACTGGGGCAGTTTGTTCTGCTAGCGTCTGGGCCTTCGGGGGCCGTGAGGCCAGAACGCTACCCAGCTGATGCTCATGATGCTCGCATCCTGGCTCGTCAAAACGCCTGAATCACTGGGGCAGTTTGTTCTGCTAGCGTGTGGGCCTTCGGGGGCCGTGAGGCCAGAACGCTACCCAGCTGATGCTCATGATGCTCGCATCACTGGGGCAGTTTGTTCTGCTAGCGTCTGGGCCTTCGGGGGCCGTGAGGCCAGAACGCTACCCAGCTGATGCTCATGATGCTCGCCTCCTGGCTCGTCAAAACGCCCCAATCACTGGGGCAGTTTGTTCTGCTAGCGTCTGGGCCTTCGGGGGCCGTGAGGCCAGAACGCTACCCAGCTGATGCTCATGATGCTCGCCTCCTGGCTCATCAAATCGCCCCAATCACTGGGGCAGTTTGTTCTGCTAGCGTCTGGGCTTTCGGGGGCCGTGAGGCCAGAACGCTACACAGCTGATGCTCATGATGCTCGCCTCCTGGCTCGTCAAAACGCCCCAATCACTGGGGGAGTTTGTTCTGCTAGCGTCTGGGCCTTCGGGGGCCGTGAGGCCAGAACGCTACCCAGCTGATGCTCATGATGCTCGCCTCCTGGCTCGTCAAAACGCCCCAATCGCTGGGTCAGTTTGTTCTGCTAGCGTCTCGGCCTTCGGGGGCCGTGAGGCCAGAACGCTACCCAGCTGATGCTCATGATGCTCGCCTCCTGGCTCGTCAAAACGCCCCAATCACTGGGGCAGTTTGTTCTGCTAGCGTCTGGGCCTTCGGGGGCCGTGAGGCCAGAACGCTACCCAGCTCGCCTCCTGGCTCGTCAAAACGCCCCAATCACTGGGGCAGTTTGTTCTGCTAGCGTCTGGGCCTTCGGGGGCCGTGAGGCCAGAACGCTACACAGCTGATGCTCATGATGCTCGCCTCCTGGCTCGTCAAAACGCCTGAATCACTGGGGCAGTTTGTTCTGCTAGAGTCTGGGCCTTCGGGGGCCGTGAGGCCAGAACACTACCCAGCTGATGCTCATGATGCTCGCCTCCTGGCTCGTCAAAATCGCCTCCATCACTGGGGCAGTTTGTTCTGCTAGAGTCTGGGCCTTTGGGGGCATGATCCTTCTTGCAGCCCTGAGGAAAATGATCCTTTACGACAACCGCAGCTGGCTAGGCCTGATCTTCAGGCACCTTCCGGGTCGTCCCAATTTAGGTCCGCAGGGTTGACGGCGGCGTGCTTTTGGTTTGTAGTGCTCGGGGTTTAGGGTTTAGGGTTTAGGGTTTAGGGTTTAGGGTCCAGATCGGTGGGACCTCCACCTCGTAGGAACGTTCTTTTTTACGTTCAAGCTTTACACGTCAGGTTCTTTTTGGATTGGTGAGGTTTCGGGACTATCCAGGTTTCACAGGCCTGAAGCACACCCTTAGCCAGGAACAGCCTCAATGCCTGCATGCTCAGGTTGGAGCAGCGAGAACCCTAGCCCGAAGCCCTTAACCCTGAACCCAGATTCTCCGACCTTTACACCCCGAAGGCACGTGAAACCAACGAACGGATTTGGGGTTGGGGGTTTAGGGTTTGGGGGTTTGGGGTTTGGGGTTTAGGGTTTAGGGTTTAGGGTTTCAAGTTTAGGTTTAGGGTTCCGGGTTTCGGGTTTAGGGCCTATTTCGGGTTCAGGGCTTAGGGAACCTCGGCCCGGGGAACGAAGCCTAACTGCCCCAAAGCCAGAAACCCGAAACCCTCAAAGCCCTAAACCCCTGCGACCCTAAACCCCTCAGACTCCAAACCCTAAACCCTAAACCCTAAACCCTAAACCCTAAACCCTAAACCCTAAACCCTAAACCCTAAACCCTAAACCCTAAACCCTGAAACCCCTAGAAGGTTCCGGGGCACGGTCTTGACAACGACCTGGCGACCCATCCTCGCGGTGTTTGCGGCATCCCTCGTGGTTTGGCTTCTCGAGGCAGGTTGAGGGTTTAGGGTTTAGGGTTCGGGTTTAGGGTTTGGGGTTTAGGGTTTGGGGTTTAGGGTTTGGGGTTTAGGGTTTTGGATTTAGGGTTTGGGGTTTGGGGTTTCGGGTTTGTTCTGGGTTTCGGGTTTGTGTCGGGGCGTTTGGGTAGTGGGTTCAGGGTTCAGGGTGTGGGATTGTGGTGTTTTGTTACAGTTTGGGCTCCCGGCTATATAGGGATTGGGTTTCGGGGTTTAGGGGTTTGGGGCTTGGGGTTTCGAAATAGAGTGAAAAAGACGGAGGAGTTTCAGAAAGCTGCAACAGAACCCAGGCAGCAGGTGTTCAGCCCGAATGCCATCGAAACTGAAATTCTAAAGTCCTCAAGGTTTAGGGTTTAGGGTTTAGGGTTTAGGGTTTAGGGTTTAGGGTTTAGGGTTTAGGGAGGCGCTTCATGGGGGGTAGCTACCTAGGGAGCCCCAGGCAGGGAAGCTTAGGGAGCCTTAGGGAGTAGTGGGGAGTATGGCTTACATACCACCCTTGAACCCCCCTCCCTCATGGACGCTACCTCAACCCTAAACCCTAAACCCTAAACCCTAAACCCTAAACCCTCAACCCTAAGACCAGGTGGAGTTTCCGCTCGAGTTCGGAGCTTCGGGTAACACCATCTTCGGACCCGCTCGACTCATCTGATGGGTGTCAGGGCTTCAGGGTTTAGGGTTTTAGGGTTTTAGAGTTTAGGGCTTTAGGGTTTAGGTTTTAGGGTTTTAGGGTTTAGGTTTTAGGGTTTTAGGGCTTAGGGTTTTTGATGGTTTTGTTTGTGTTATTCTGCTGTACATGCGATTTGCTGCACTACACGTCGGATCCATGAAAGTTTTCGTTTTCTTGGCTTTCCGTTTTGAAACCTTTTTGATTTCATGCAGGGGCGTGCAGCACCTTTGGCATACTGCACGCAACGAAGCTATTGCCAGAGGTGGGAAGGGGTCAAGGACGCTTGACCCTGTACCTGCAAAAAGCTGGGCCGCTGAGCCAGCAAGATTAGAAAAAAGTTTTCCTCGCAAGGCAGTTTCATGTTTTCAGGTGAGTCAGCCTGCTCATGCTTTGATGTTGCAATGTATCAGAGTGAGCATGGTCATGAGGGCATATGCACTGGACAACCATGCAAACTAATTAGCGACTCCATGTCGCCCTCCACAACCAGAAGGCAGGACAGGGACAAGACTCTCAAGTTGTGTACGACAAGAGCTCCCTCATGAGGGCCTTGTCGCTTTTCGGCGAAATATGCCGGCCCACCGGGGTGCTTGTGTTAGCAGATCTGGAAATCAGGTAGGTTTGCGACACATGTTCGAGTGGAGATCACAGTGGAAATCAACAGTCATGTTCGGAAATCAGCTTCTGGAGATCAAAGTGGAGATCACCTGTACAGTTGTTTTTGCGCTTATTTTACGCTTGAGTTCCGTTGCTGCCATGGACCGTGAACGCAGTCCTCGCCGGGGTCACTGGAGCTCCACAGTTCCACTGCCACCCATCAGTTGGCAAAATCCCATGGGCACAATGCACCGCCCTCAGACACGACCGAATGTTGTGCAGCCACAGAACTTATCGTTATCGTGGAACCCGAACCCATGTGTTGCACGAATCATGAATGTACCAGTGGCCCCGCAAGTCCCGGAATGGAGCCCGAACCAATGTGCAGCCAGAGTCCCGAATGTACCAGTTGCTCCGCAAGCCGTCGGGATGTATACAGCCCGTCCAGGACCCGGGTACGCAGGCTCTGGAGGTCAGGCTCAGCACAGGACTTTCGGCCCCATGTTGCCGGCGGAGTTTTCTCAGAATCCCAACTATTTGGGCGCTCGCACTATTGCAGGTCTGAACCTGGCGCGGTGGGTGAAGAAGAGTGAATGGACGGTAAAGAAACAAATCGACGGTTGCCCTTCCCATGCTATCCCGTTGCATTCGGTGTTGTACCAAGGCTGGAACTCCTATTGGATCCGTCATGTCGCGGAAGGGAAGCCCACATTCTTTGCAGGTTTTCGATCCATGGCGGAAGTCGTATTTTGTCATTCCCTCTTTGCAAAATTGCGTGAAGCGGATGTTGACTTGGATGATCTTGCTCGGGCAGTGCATGGTGGTCAGACCAGCGAGTCGGGGAGCAATCTCTCTGATGCAAGAGTTCAAGCCACGCAAATGCTTACTACGAAGGTTGTTGACTTCATGTTGGGATTGTATCCTCAGGACGAAGCGGATCCTCAGAAAGTTGCAATGGAGAATCAAATTAAGTTGCTTCAGCAGCAGCTGGCCCGATTTGAGAGTGCCACGCCTACAAAGTCGGAAAGCAATGAGGCCGGTATGTTGAACAAAAGTCCGATGTCGGGGTCAAATGATGGCGGATGTGGCTTGCCTATTGAGGTTGAATCACCAGAACCTAAGCCTGCATCGGCCCCGTCTGCTGTGTCGCCCCTTGATCATACCATTCTTGCTTCCGGAGTCAAATTTCAAGAAGTTGGCGTGAGGACTGTTGGGGGACATCTTGGATGTCTCGTCGGATAGATTCTTGCCTTGCCACATTCCGTCCACTGCTCTTGTGGCAAAAAGCCACCCCAAGATCAAGGACGTGCTGTTCTCGTGTCGGCAGGTTTTGCAGCAGTGGGACCCGCGTGTTGATCCCACAACGGCAGGGATTGTGTGTAGGTGTTCTGGGATCTTGCGCCGACACCCACAGTTGACAGTTGTCCAAGGTCACGTGGCATCTTCCGCCACGTTATTACACTTGCCGGAATTTCTTGGGCAGGTAGCTCAGTCCAGTTGTGGCAATACGGTGTTCATGTCAGCGAAGGATCATTGGCAGACTTTTTATGCGGCTGTCCGTGAATGGATCTCCCACCATGAACCGGTGAATTATCCGACAAGTGACATACGACGAGTGTGGGAGGAAGCCTGGAACCTGCGCATGCAACACTTGACCTGGTGCGTGAATTGCAGCGACGCGCTCCAGGCCTCATTTGGCACGTTCGGGATCATGAAGGCTCTCACGCTCATGTGTTCTGTCCAGTCAAACACTGGATGATGCTGCAGAACACTTTTACTGCAGCTTCGGTATTTCAGCCTGTGTCGTTGAATGAATCGCTGATCATGTCGCAAATGGAACAAGCCGTGCCTCCGAACATCCTGGAAGCCTTCCCGTTTCGATTTGGATCTCGCAGCGCTCGTGTTTCTTGGGCATACATTCTGCCTAAATTCAAGAAAGATTGGAAAGCGGGCAGACCCATAGTCAGTTTTGCGGCGCGTTCAGCCCGTCAATTTTTGGTTGTCGTGGCACGCGTCACTGAGATGCTTGTTGCTCAGGTTTGTCCGCGTACGAGATCGTGCAACGACGCAATCATGTTATGGGAAGATCTTCACCAGCTGTTCGAGAAACAACATTCAGCTGTTGATGGGTTGTGCATGGATTTGACCATGCGCGACCAAGATTTGTCCGGATTCTTTGTCAGTATTCCTCGTGAACGGTTCATGATCACGTTCCGTATTCTGCTGTGCCGTTTTTATGATGTTGCTGATGAAGATCTCGATGAGGCCCTGAAAGGAGTGGTCGTCACTGTGGATCTTGTGGACAATCCTTCAGTTATGAAGACGATTCGTGGACGCCATTGCTTGCTCCATGACAAACGAACGGCAGTCCCGATGGATCTAATTCTGGAAGCTGTTAAAGTGTCGTTCAAGTTTTCGCTTTTCCTGGTCGGAGGACAGGCTATTCAACAGTTGCGAGGTGCGCCAATGGGAAGTCATTTCTCTCCTGCTGCGTGCCACGCAGCGGTCAGTTTGTATGAACGCTTGTATTTCAGCCAATGCCTGCTGAATTTTGAAGACGTGTTAGACACCGGTTCGACATACCCCAGCACTCAGCGGATGATTAAATGAATCGAGCTCTCCTGTTTGATTCGGTTGCTTGTGCTGTTTGCAGTGTTGCAAGCTTGTCAGACATGTTTGTCCGTCCAGACTCAACACGGTGCTACAGTTTCGACAGCTTCGATGCCCTGGTACGTGTGTTGGAGTATGAAGAGGGAAACCTCTTGTTGGGTTTCCACGTGGACTTGCAGCAGTTGCACGTCATGTGCAGCAATCGAGTGGATTCGGATGTTCTATAATGTTGCACCCTGTTTAGTATTGGCCCCCTCTTTAAAGACAAACTGGCCGAATTATTCAGGACACGCTGACTGTTTGGGAGTTCCTCTTTAAAGACAAATCGTCCGGGCGCCGTAAGAAAATTCCACGTGGCGCGCCTTTTTGCTTTTTTTATTTTTTTTTTTTTTTTTTTTTTTTTATTTTTTTTTTATTTTTCTTTTTTTTTTTTTTGTTGTTTTTTTTTTTTTTTTTTTTTTTTTTTTTTTTATTTTTTTTTTTTTTTTTTTTTTTGTTTTTTTTTTTTTCTTTGTTTTTTTTTTTATTCTATTTTTTATTTTTGTAAAAAGATACCGGCATCGCTGTCCGCCTCTGAACGCTTATCTACCTCCTCCCTATTTTTGTGTAATGATATTGTTAATCGGCTATTAACAAAGGCACTTCATATGAGCCGCCGGGGGCCTCCGTGTAATACAGGCTCCCAGATACACGCCCGCGACGCTGTCCCAGGAGGGGGGGGGGGGTGGGTGGCTTAAATAGGGTTTATTTGGAAGCTGAGAGTCGTGTTTTTGTGTGGTAGATACAAAGGAAAGGGCATAAGAAAGTAGCGAAAGGAGCTCCTCAATTCCCTTCCTTATCTCCTATCCTCTTTTCTTTACAGGAGAATACAGGAAAAGGGCCTCCATTCCCCTCTTCTTCCTTTCTTGTGTTTTTGTCATTTAAAGGGGAACAGGAGAAGAGAAGGGAAAGAGAAGGAGAGAGGAGAGATAAAAGGAACACAATTTTAATGGGAAGAGCCAAGAAAAGAATAGAAGAGAGATGAACAAAGAAGATGGAGAGACAAAACAAGGCGCAAAGAAGATGGCACTCTTCTTTATCTATCCTCTCTCCCTTCCCTCTCCCTTCCCTCTTTCTTTTCGAAACAGAAAAACTAAAAAGGAAGAACTTGAAAAGGAGAAGGGTAAGGAAAAGAGCAGAAGTGACAGGCCGAAAAGAGGGATATGATGAAGTATGGGCAAGGTCCACGCGCAAGGAGTCACCCTCTGCTTACCCTTCCACTGCTTTATCATACAAGTTCCTTTCTTGTGTTTTATTAGTTAAAAGGTAACAGAAGGAGAGAAGGGCAGGGGAAGTGAGAGAGGAGAGACAACAAGGAGGCCATTTGAATTTTCTGGAGGGGTACTGAAAAGAAGAGAAGACACAATAAACAAGGAGACGGATAGCACTCTTCTTTATCTATCATCTCTCCCTTCCTTGTCTCTCGCTTTTCCCTCTATAATTAAAAAATAGGTGCCCTCTCTCCTCTTCAGGAAGCCCCCTTGCCCTTATTTTGCTAGCTTTCTGAAACGACAAGGAAAACAACACATAGAAAGAGAGGAAAGGGAATGAAACAATATAATAGGCAGTGGAGCTCTTCAGTGTCTTTACCTATCTCTTTTCTTCTTTTTCTTTTTCATTCAATAAGGAAAAGAAGCTTCCTTTGGTGTGATTTTGAGATTCAAAAGAGAACAAGAGAAGAGAAGGGAGAGAGAAAGGGGAGAGGAGAGATCAAAAGGAAGCAATTTTCATGGGAAGAGCAATGAAAATCATGGAAGAGAAATGAAGACAGGAGAGGGAGGTGCAAAATCAGGCAAAGAGAAGATGGTGCTCGTTTTCTTCTTTCCTCTCTTTCTTATCTTTCCCTTTCAAATAAAAACAAAAGGAAGAACAATGAACATGTAAAGGAACCCGTTTTCTTTTCCGTTTGGGAACAAGGAAAAGAACAGAGGCGATAGGGCGAGAGGAGGGATTTGCTGCAGCATGGGGAGGGTCTACGGACAAGGAGCCAACCCCGCCCGCCCCATCCATTGGAAAAGAAAGGAACATGGCCTCCATTCCCCTCTTGTTCTTCCTTTCTTGCGCTTTTGTCATTTAAAGGGGAACAGGAGAAGAGAAGGGAGAGAGAAGGAGAGCGGAGAGACAAAAGGATTGCATTGTTAATGGGAAGAGCAAAGAAAAGAATAGAAGAGAGATGAATAGAGAAGTGGGAGAGACAAAACAAGGCGCAGAGAAGATGGCACTCTTCTTTATCTATCCTCTCTCCCTTCTCTCTCCCTTCCCTCTTTCTTTTCGAAATAAGAAAACAAAAAGGAAGAACTATGAGAAGGAGAAGGGTAAGGAAAGGAACAGAAGAGATAGGCCGAGAGGAGGGGTATGATGAAGTATGGACCGGTCCACGCGCCAGGAGTCACCCTCTGCTTACCCTTCCACTGCCTTATCACACAAGTTCCTTTCTTGTGGTTTATCAGTCAAAAGGAAACAGAAGGAGAGAAGGGAAAGAGAAGTGAGACGAGATAACAAGGATGCAATTTTGCTGGAAGCGCAACTGTATGTGGCCACAACAAGCAGGCCAGGGAGGCTCAGGCGGGGCAAGTCTCTCCCTAATTAGAAAAATCAATCTTGCTATTCACAGGTAGGCGCCCTTCTTCTTCTTCAGGAAATCGCCTTTCCCTTATTTTGCTTTTTGAAGCGAATAAGACAAACAACAGATAAGAAGAGAGGACAGGGAATGACTAGGTAAAGAGAGGAGCTCTTCGATTTCCCTATCTCTTAAGTTATTTTTCCTTCTTGGGCGGGTGTCCTTTTTTCTTCCTTGAAGATGCAGAAAACTAGCAAAAAGGACACCCGATCGCCCATTTTCTTTTCAATTCCCTTCCTTATCTCCTATGCTCTTTCCCTTATTCATTGCAACAGGAGAATACCGGAAAAGGGCCTCCATTCCCCTCTTCTTCCTTTCTTGTGTTTTTTGTCATTTAAAGGGGAACAGGAGAAGACAAGGGAAAGAGAAGGAGAGAGGAGAGATAAAAGGAACACAATTCTAATGGGAAGAGCCAAGAAAAGAATAGAAGAGAGATGAACAAAGAAGATGGAGAGACAAAACAAGGCGCAAAGAAGATGGCACTCTTCTTTATCTATCCTCTCGCCCTTCTCTCTCCCTTCCCTCTTTCTTTTCGAAACAGAAAAACTAAATTGGAAGAACTTGAAAAGGAGAAGGGTAAGGAAAAGAGCAGAAGAGACAGGCCGAAAAGGGGAATATGATGAACTGAAAAGAAGAGAAGACACAAGAAACAAGGAGACGGATAGCACTCTTCTTTATCTATCATCTCTCCCTTCCTTGTCTCTCGCTTTCCCCTCTACAATTAAAAAATAGGTGCCCTCTCTCCTCTTCAGGAAGCCCCCTTGCCCTTATTTTGCTAGCTTTCTGAAACGACAAGGAAACAACACATAGAAAGAGAGGAAAGGGAATGAAACAATAGGCAGTGGAGCTCTTCCGTGTCTTTACCTATCTCTTTTCTTGTTTTTCTTTTTCATTCAATAAGGAAAAGAAGCTTCCTTTGGTGTGATTTTGAGATTCAAAAGAGAACAAGAGAAGAGAAGGGAGAGAGAAAGGAGAGAGGAGAGATCAAAAGGAAGCAATTTTCATGGGAAGAGCAATGAAAATCATGAGGAGAAATGAAGACAGGAGACCGGGATCCCCTTGGCACCCTGCAAAAGTCCTGCAAATACCACACAAAACGGAAAAGGGTAGGAACAACATTTGCGGGTCAAAATTTGCCGGGATCCCCTTGGCACCCTGCAAAAGTCCTGCAAATGCCACACAAAACGGAAAAGGGTAGGAACAACATGTGCGGGTCAAAATTTGCCGGGATCCCCTTGGCACCCTGCAAAAGTCCTGCAAATACCACACCAAACGGAAAAGGGTAGGAACAACATTTGCGGGTCAAAATTTGCCGGGATCCCCTTGGCACCCGGCAAAAGTCCTGCAAATGCCACACAAAACGGAAAAGGGCAGGAACAACATTTGCGGGTCAAAATTTGCCGGGATCCCCTTGGCACCCTGCAAAAGTCCTGCAAATACCACACCAAACGGAAAAGGGTAGGAACAACATTTGCGGGTCAAAATTTGCCGGGATCCCCTTGGCACCCTGCAAAAGTCCTGCAAATACCACACAAAACGAAAAAGGGTAGGAACAACATTTGCGGGTCAAAATTTGCCGGGATCCCCTTGGCACCCTGCAAAAGTCCTGCAAATACCACACAAAACGGAAAAGGGTAGAAACAACATTTGCGGGTCAAAATTTGCCGGGATCCCCTTGGCACCCTGCAAAAGTCCTGCAAATACCACACAAAACGGAAAAGGTAGGAACAACTTTGCGGTCAAAATTTGCCGGGATCCCCTTGGCACCCTGCAAAAGTCCTGCAAATACCACACAAAACGGAAAAGGGTAGGAACAACATTGGCGGGTCAAAATTTGCCGGGATCCCCTTGGCACCCTGCAAAAGTCCTGCAAATGCCACACAAATCGGAAAAGGGTAGGAACAACATTTGCGGGTCAAAATTTGCCGGGATTCCCTTGGCACCCTGCAAAAGTCCTGCAAATACCACACAAAACGGAAAAGGGTAGGAACAACATTTGCGGGTCAAAATTTGCCGGGATCCCCTTGGCACCCTGCAAAAGCCCTGCAAATGCCACACAAATCGGAAAAGTGTAGGAACAACATTTGCGGGTCAAAATTTGCCGGGATTCCCTTGGCACCCTGCAAAAGTCCTGCAAATACCACACAAAACGAAAAAGGGTAGGAACAACATTTGCGGGTCAAAATTTGCCGGGATCCCCTTGGCACCCTGCAAAAGTCCTGCAAATACCACACACAACGGAAAAGGGTAGGAACAACATTTGCGGGTCGGGGTTGGGGGGTCAGGAATTAAATAATTTAAATAATTTAAATACCCCAGGGGGGGCGTCCGGGCATTTAAATTATTTAAATTATTTAATTCCCCGGCTCGTACTTTAGTATTGGGGGGAGGCCCGTGCTCGTAATTCAGTATTGGGGGGAGGCCCGGGCTCGTAATTTAGTGTTGAGGGGGAGGCCCGGGCTCGTGATTTAGTATCGGGGAATTGAAAAATTGATTTCATTTCAATGTCCAGGGGCCCGATTTGGCCAAATTTTGCCGGGCAGCCTCCGGGCAAAATTTGGCCAAATCGAGCCGCGCATTTCTCATGGCATACGAAGGGCAGCCCGATTTGGCCAAATTTTGCCCGGAGGCTGCCCGGCAAAATTTGGCCAAATCGAGCCGCGATAGTTTAAAATAATCTCGGGCCTTCAGAAAGGCGCGGCTCGATTTGGCCAAATTTTGACCGGAGGCTGCCCGGCAAAATTTGGCCAAATCGGGCCCCTGGACATTGACATGAAATCAATCTTTCAATTCCCCGATACTAAATCGGGGGGGGGCCAGGCCCGACCAGGCCCCCCCCGGAATTAAATAATTTAAATAATTTCAATCCGAAAGGGGTGTTCAGGATTTAAATTACTTAAAGCATTTAATTCTGGGAGAGGGAGGGGGCCCGGTGGGCCGGGCCCGATTTAAACAATTTAAATATGAAGCTCCCGAATTAAATATTCATATTTAAATCGTGGCCTTCATATTTAAATTATTTAAATCGGGCCTGGGAATTAAATAATTCAAATAATTTAAATAATTTAAATAATTTAAATCCTGGAGGGGGCGGGCCTCCTCCCCCAGGAGGAATTAAAAAATTCAAATATGAAGGCCTCGATTTAAATATGAATATTTAATTCGGGGCCTTCATATTTAAATTATTTAATTCCTCCTGCAAAAGGAGGCCCGGCCCCCCCCCCCCCTCCCCGATTTAACAGTATTGAAATATTAATTATTAAATATTTAAATATTTAAATTATTTAAATTATTTAAATTAGTTAATTCCCGGGCCCGATTTAAATAATTTAAATATGAAGGCCACGATTTAAATATGAATATTTAATTCGGGAGCTTCATATTTAAATTATTTAAATCGGGCCCGGGAATTAAATAATTTAAATAATTTAAATAATTTAAATAATTTAAATCCTGGAGGGGGGGGGGGGGCCTCCTCCCCCAGGAGGAATTAAATAATTTAAATATGAAGGCCTCGATTTAAATATGAATATTTAATTCGGGGCCTTCATATTTAAATTATTTAATTCCTCCTGCGGGAGGAAGCCCGGCCCCCCCCCCCTCCCGGATTTAAATTATTTAAATTATTTAAATTATTTAAATTATTTAAATTATTTAAATTATTTAATTCCCGGGCCCGAATTAAATAATTTAAATATGAAGCTCCCGAATTAAATATTCATATTTAAACCGTGGCCTTCATATTTAAAGTATTTAAATCGGGCCCGGGAATTAAATAATTTAAATAATTTAAATAATTTAAATCCTGGAGGGGGGGGGGGGGCGGGCCTCCTCCCGCAGGAGGAATTAAATAATTTAAATATGAAGGCCCCGAATTAAATATTAATATTTAATTCGGAGCCTTCATATTTAAATTGTTTAATTCTTCCTGCGGGAGGCCCCCTCCAGGATTTAAATTATTTAAATTATTTAAATTATTAAAATTATTTAATTCCCGGGCCCGATTTAAATAATTTAAATATGAAGGCCACGATTTAAATATGAATATTTAATTCGGGAGCTTCATATTTAAATTATTTAAATCGGGCCCGGGAATTAAATAATTTAAATAATTTAAATAATTTAAATAATTTAAATATTTTAAATCTTGGAGGGGGGGGGGCCGGGCCTCCTCCCGCAGGAGGAATTAAATAATTTAAATATGAAGGCCCCGAATTAAATATTAATATTTAATTCGGGGCCTTCATATTTAAATTATTTAATTCCTCCTGCGGGAGGAGGCCCGGCCCCCCCCCCTCCAGGATTTAAATTATTTAAATTATTTAAATTATTTAAATTATTTAATTCCCGGGCCCGATTTAAATATTTTAAATATGAAGGCCACGATTTAAATATTCATATTTAATTCGGGAGCTTCATATTTAAATTATTTAAATCGGGCCCGGGAATTAAATAATTTAAATAATTTAAATAATTTAAATAATTTAAATATTTTAAATCCTGGAGGGGGGGGGCGGGCCTCCTCCCGCAGGAAGAATTAAATAATTTAAATATGAAGGCCCCGAATTAAATATTAATATTTAATTCGGGGCCTTCATATTTAAATTATTTAATTCCTCCTGCGGGAGGAGGCCCGCCCCCCCCCCTCCAGGATTTAAATTATTTAAATTATTTAAGTTATTTAAATTATTTAATTCCCGGGCCCGAATTAAATAATTTAAATATGAAGCTCCAGAATTAAATATTCATATTCAAATCGGGGCCTTCATATTTAATTCAGGCCTGGGACCCCCCCTAGGACCTAAATTAGGGTCTATTTGGAAGTTGGCTCTTGTAAATAAGTATACGTTTTGGGGCCTTTTTTCCTCTTGTGAACACGAGTGCCAGCTTCCAAATAAACCCTATTTAAGCTGCACACGGGGGGGGGGGGGCTATGCAAAGCTGGCTTCCTTCAAGTTTAGGGTTTGGGGTTTAGGGTTTGGGGTTTAGGGTTTAGGGTTTAGGATTTGGGGTTTAGGGTTTAGGAACTAAATCCTAAACCCTCACTACAGGGCAGCCTTTGCTTTGGCTGAGGCTTGGGCGCTTTTGCAGTCTCGGCAGCAGCAGTCACCTGCGCAGACTGAAGCCCAGGGTCCAAGACCCTACTCCCCCAAGTGCGTCAACCCTCAACCCTAAACAAACCCTAAACAAACCCTAAACCCTAAACTTCCATAAGCCCTAGACCCTAAACATCCCTAAACCCTAAACCTCGCTGCCCCCCCCTTCAGGGCCCAGCCTTAAGGAAAACGGCAAAGGGGTCCGAAGTGGCTTTGTCTTGCAAAGACTTCGCCGCGCCCTTGGAAGGCCATTCTCCATGCTGTACGGTTTCTTTAAAAACCCGCGAGGTTCGAGGTGCAGGGCTCGGAAATTCTGGGTTAGGGTTTAGGGTTTAGGGTTTAGGGTTTAGGGTTTAGGGTTTAGGGTTTAGGGTTTAGGGTTTAGGGTTTAGGGTTTAGGGTTTAGGGTTTAGGGTTTAGGGTTTAGGGTTTAGGGGGTTCGATTCCCGGCTGTGCGGACCGGTGGGCTCCTGCAGCAGATCAGGGTCTTGCACAGAGCAGCTGCAGTGAAGGGGGGGACGTCTGTCTGAGCATGGAGCCATCGCCATATCAAAGGTGCGCCTTAGAGCACCAGAGACAGCTCTCAGGGCTGTCAGAGGGTTCCCTTATGGTTTCTTATGGGCTTCCATGATGGTTCCCTATGGTTCCATATGACTTCCTACTTGCGGCTATGCAAAGGTTGCAAAGCGCACAAGCACACAGGAGTGTGAGTTGGACGGTGAAACCAAGACTTTCCGGTCTGCCACACACACACAGACAGAGAGCTGCATCTGGGGCACGACATCGCCTTCGGCTTTCTGGCGGAGTCATCCGACTGTATTGACGATAGGGTTTGAGCCTTGGCAGTGTTGATGGCTGATTGCCCCCGTATGCAGAATAGCTCGGGGGCACTAAACCCGGGGCTTCGGTTCAGACTTCGTGGCCGAAAGGGCCGGGCGCAGCCAATTCACTCATGCAAAATGCTGGAAAAAGAACTTGACCCCGAATCTGAAGACCAAACTCTAAACACCCTGGCAAAACCCAGAAAAAAACCTAAACCCTAAACCCTAAACCTTAATTTGCAGGGCCCACCACGCACCATGGCCCCGACCACCTCGGCAATCTGTTTCGCCTCCTCCCCCATAGGGGGCGTGCGCTCTCGCTTGCCGCCTTTCCGGGTGGGTTTAGGGTTTAGGGTTTAGGGTATAGGGTTTAGTTTTCGGTTTAGGGTGTAGGGTTTAGAGTTTAGGGTTTAGGGTTTAGGGTTTAGGGTTTAGGGTTTGGGGTTTGGGGTTTCGGGTTAGGGGAGTTGCTTCGAAGCTTGTTGAGCTTCCTAGATTCCACGGCGCGTGCCGGGGCTTCTCGGGATGTTTGGGGCGTGGCGGCGGATTGGGTCCAGCCCTTCCAGAATGCCTTCCCGGTCTTTCATGCAACGCAACTTCATCCACATCTCCTCTTCCATCACCCAAAAGCCCAAACCTTGGCAGCTAAGATGCCCCTCCAAGATCCCGGACTCCGGCACAAGCCAAACCCCAGAACGACCCCTCTCCCCTATCCGAGTTGAGTGTAAAGGTTTAGGGAGTGCAGCAACTAAACAACTCGAAAATCTTGAACCCCACCGGCCCCCGCGAAGCCCAGCAAAAATCAGCCTAGCATATCCCCTGCAGCCCCTACGGCCAAGCTCTTTGGCGACCCGAAGCACATTCTAAAGAAGCTATCCTGCACCCCAAATAGGGCTGAGGGTTTAGGATGTGGGGTTGTAAATTTAGAAGTTAGGGTTTAGGGCTTTCGACTGACTCTCTCTCCCGGGCCTTGATTCTGTTGAAGTCGGGACGAGGGTTGAGGATGAAGCGGCTTCGGATTTAGGAAACGAGGGTTCAGGGCTTAAGATTCCAGACTTACGGCTGATAGGGCTCATGGGCAAATTGTCAAGGCCAAAACGCCTTAAGCCCAAATAGAGTAACCCTAAACCTAAACCCTAAACCCTAGACCCTAAACCCGGTGGTCTCAGGGTGGGTCTTTAGCTTTCGCGCCCCGGGTCAGGGCGCATCGCTTCAGCGGCCAACCCGAAACTCCATACCCCAAGTCCTCAACCAAAACTTGAGCCCGAAGCCCTGAACCCGAAACAACCCCTAAACCCTAAACCCTAAACCCTACACCCTACACCCTAAACCCTAAACCCTAAACCCTAAACCCTAAACCCTGAACCCTACAGGGCCCCAAAACCCTAGACTGCAGAACGCTGCCTCTGGAGGACCTAGGCCGTGGTGAGGCGATGGACGGCGACTTCGGTGAGGCCGCGGGTGCATAGACGGGCTCGGTCTCCTGGGGTTTAGGGTTTAGGGCTTAGGGTTTAGGGTTTGGGTTTGGGGTTTAGGGTTTGGGGTTTGGGGTTTTGGGGTTTGGGGTTTTGGGGTTTGGGGTTTGGGGGTTTTGGGGTTTTGGGGTTTTGGGGCTTGGGGTTTCAAGAAGGGCTCAGGGTTCAGCCCTTAGCTCTCCAGAAGGTTGAGGACTTGAGATTGAGCATCCCAGCTGATGGCATGATAAACAGAATCCTCAAACTCGAAGGGCCCCCACCCTAAACCCTAAACCCTAAACCCTAAACCCTGAACCCTAAACTCTGAACCCTAAACCCTAAACCCTAAACGTTAAGTTAGAGAAGCCCTTCGCCGCACCTGGCTGTTCGCCTGAGCCGCCTCGAGAGCCAAGAGCGTCGCTTCAGAGAAGTGCAGCTGCTGTACCTGGAGGTACTGCCCGCATGGGTGTAGAGGGTTGCGTTTAGGGTTTAGGACTGATATATATATATATATATATAGGAATATATATATATATACATATATAGATTTATGGATTTATTTATTTTCTTATTATCTATTTATTTATTTATATTTGTTTATTTTTCTGTGTATATATATATATATATACATATGTGTATAAATATATATATATATATATATACATGTAGCGACATGAAACTTCGACCTGCAATTTAGACCACACGACTCCACCCTCTTGGGGGCCCCTACAGCTCTAAACCCCTCTCAACCCGAAACGTTACGCCCCTCTAAGCTCTCAACCCCTCTGACCTCTAAACCCCTCTAGCCCCTAAACCCTAAACCCTAAACCCTAAACCCTAAACCCTATACCCTATACCCTATCCCTAAACCCTTCAAAACCCCTCCCCAAAGATCCGCCCCAGCAGGACAGGGGCCCCCAACATCGTGGTTCGCCAAGTCGGGGCCTGAGATGGCGGTTCCGCACTCATTTTGGGGTTTAGGGTTTAGGGTTTAGGGTTTAGGGTTTGGGGTTTAGGGTTTAGGGTTTAGGGTTTAGGGTTTAGGGTTTAGGGTTTAGGAAACTCCAGAAAGTTGGAACACGGCTTAAGGATGATTGCAGTTGGGCTTCCCTTTAGTGATATAATGATAAACCTCCAGAAAGTTGGAAGATGTTTCAAGGATGATTACAGCTGGGCTTCCCTTTTGTGTTCCTTTTGGGCTATGGGGATAAGGATGTTTCAACTTTTTGGAGCTTGCAGCAAGACTCAATCAAGCAAGCTCAGGAAAAAACCTCGTTCGGGAAAAAACCCAAGCCAAAACCAAGCAAAAACCCAAGCAAAAACCCAAGCAAAAACCCAAGCAGAAACCCAAGCAAAAACCCAAGCAAAGATCCCAAAGAATACCCAGCGCGAACCCGTAGGAGGCGTAGGTCTCCAGGTTGTAGGGCTTGAGAGATTTCAGGGGGTTTGGGTCGACTTGTGGGGTTTAGGGTTTGGGGTTTAGGGCTTGGGGTTTGAGGTTTAGGGTTTAGGGTTTAGGGTTTAGGGTTTAGGGTTTAGGGTTTAGGGTTTAGGGTTTACCCTAAAACATCTGCTTCCGGGTCCCCATGGTGCGGCAAGGCGCAGGAGATCACTGGTCGGAGGGTGGTTCGTTCTTGCCGCTCCGTCGGGCACAGCTTCAGCGATAGCCTCACCGGCGTGACGTGGCATCCCCTACCCTGGGGTCTAAGAGGGCTTTGGGGGGTTTAGGGGTTTAGGGATCTAGGGTTTAGGGCTAGGGTTTAGGTGTTTAGGACCAAAGGGGCTTAGGGATTTAGGGTTTAGGGCTAGGGTTTAGGGTTCTGGGTTTGAAGGTTTAGCAGGGGAGGTTCAGGGCGCAAGGCGCCGTTATCGGAACCAGGAGACTGGCCCTGCTTCTCTCGATCAAACATAAGCTCAGGCCTAGGGTTTAGGGTTAGGGTTTAGGGTTTAGGGTTTAGGGTTTAGGGTTTAGGGTTTAGGGTTTAGGGTTTAGGGTTTAGGGTTTAGGGTTTAGGGTTTAGGGTTTAGGGGTAGGGTTTAGGGTTTAGGGTTTAGGGTTTAGGGTTTAGGGTTTAGGGTTTAGGGTTTAGGGTTTAGGGTTTAGGGTTTAGGGTTTAGGGTTTAGGGTTTAGGGTTTAGGTTAGGGTTTAGGGTTTAGGGTTTAGGGTTTAGGGTTTAGGGTTTAGGGTTTAGGGTTAGGGTTTAGGGTTTAGGGTTTAGGGTTTAGG
>CAJNDS010002435.1:22500-127500 GCA_905221605.1 Symbiodinium natans
TGAGGGTTGAGGGTCTGCCGTGGAATGGATTATTCGGCTGAGAAATCTTGCTCAAAGAGAGCAACTGGTGGGGCCTTCTTTTCATGTCATCCCATGTTCCTGTGAGAGTGAGGCTCCTGGGGCCCTAAACCCAGAACCCTAAACTCAAGACCCATTGGGTGCCACCACATCTCACCAAGTGAATATCTACAAGCTCATGTAGGGACTAGCACCCACAGAGCTTTTTAACATTTATTCCAAAATAGAACTCGGCATAACACGAAACGCTCGAGTGAATCGCAGGAGGCGAGTGGGGGAGGGGAGCACCAGGGTAACCTGAAGCCGCGCCCTTCACAGGCTCCAGGCTGGCAAAAGTCCGCTTCAAGTTGTCGTCTGGACAATCCTCAGGCCAGCCAGAGGTTGGGCAGTTCAGGACTAAGGGTGCAGGGTTTTGCGTTCTGGGTTTAAGTTCACGGGGTGGGGGGTGTGGGCCCGGGGGGGGGGGTCACAGGGATTCCCATGGTGCCATATGCCCAGAAAGCACTCTGGGCCCAGGACCCCCCAAAGCCCGAGAACGACAGGGCCCCCCGGCATGGCGGCTGATGACCAAGCCCTTGCGCAGCATCTTGAAGAACAGCGCGACGTCTGGGCAAGGGTGCTCCAGGGTTCGTCCACCAAAAACTCGCTGGAATTCATGGAGGCGAGATGATTGTTTGGGGGACAGAGGGGAGCAGCTTCACTGCGGGTGGCTGCTTTCGGCCTGCACGGCCCTAAACCCTAAACCCTAAACCCTAAACCCTAAACCCTAAACCCCAAACAGCAAGGCTGAAGATGATCATGGCGCAAAGGCCCCGACACAGCAACTTGAGGCCCAGAAAAGTCGGATGCAAAGAAATGTTGCGCATGGCGCCGATGGGGCCCTTACATCCCACTTTAGGGTTTAGGGTTTAGGGTTTAGGGTTTAGGGTTCAGGGTTTAGGGTTTAGGGTTTAGGGTTTAGGGTTTAGGGTTTAGGGTACCAAAGGCTCCCCTTCGGCCATGTTCTCGGCTCACGGATCTGCTTCTCGGACATCTGAGCTCCAGGCCGACCACCTCAGTAACCTGGCACCAGCTGGAAGAATGATCTCAGATCCCCACAGCAGTCTCGAGCAGAAGTTTTCATCGCAGTTGCTGTAGGCCAGAGAGTTGCTACACCCAAAAAACTCTCAACACGAAACTTCTGAGCACTCAACGCCCTGCTGGTAAACAGGTGAAGAACCAGCCTCCGGAATGGACCGGATATACTGCTCCACCTGGCGAGGCTTTTCTGTGGGCTTTCGTGTCCCGGGCTTCAAACCATACTGCCTGAAGCTCATGTTGCTGGCTGGTCGTTTCCATCCGACACATCTCCTGTATGTGCTGCTCGTGTATACTGGGGGCGCCTCCATCCTGAACCCTCAACCCTAAACCCTAAGTCGTCAACCTCGAAGCCTAAACCCTATGCACTGGAAGGAGGCATACTTTAGGGGCGGAGGTGTGGCAATGCTGCGCGTCGGTGCCGAGTGGCCGGAGGGTTCTCGAAATGGGCCCCTAAACCCCTAAACCCCTAAACAGCTAAAACCCCCCCCCTAAACCCCTAAACCCCAAACCCATCCTAAACCCCAACCCATCCTAAACCCCAACCCATCCTAAACCACCAAGCTCTAAGCCCTAAGCCCTAAGCCCTAAACCCTAAACCCTAAACCCTGAACCCTAAAACCCATCCTAAACCACCCCCGCAATCGCTGCCTGGTTTGGCTTCAGGCCACGTCGACGCAACCCCAGGCGTAGGGCACGGCCGACCTGCGACACTTGAGGACAAGTGAAGTTGCACGGGTTTTGAGGTTTGTGGTACTTACTAGCCAATCATAGCTGTGCTTACAACCCACTTATAAGCCCCTTAAGTGCCCCTAATGTGGTTATTATTTATGTACAGTGCTAAGTACAGCTATAATTGGTTAGTAAGCACCATTATCCTCCATATTCCTGCATGTATGGTACATATATGTAGGGATGACAAAGGGAAATCAGTTTGGCTCCTGCATTCAGGGGTAACAGAGTAGCATCTAGGGGTCTCTTGAGCATGGAGGCTGCGAGTACATGCAACTGGTGGACGGGGGGGGAGCGGGGGGCGGAGCATTCCGTGAGTAGGATGCGCAGCTACCCACTAACCAGGTACCAGCACCACTCAACGAATCCAACATGAACGGGCGTGTCGTAGGGCATCAGAGACGGCGGGAACGTGCCCCTCCGATTCACAGCCTGGATGGGCTGCCACCTTACGCCCAAACCTCAGCCCTCATGGCCCCAACCCTCAACTCTTGATACAGGATTTAGCCCTAAGCCATGAACCCCGAACTCCCAGCCTCTGCGAGGACCTGTGCACAGTGCAAGAAGCTGGAACAAGCTGGATGCAGGGTCTACCCTTCTCCCAAAGTTGCAGAAATACTCGGCCGTATAGCTGGAGACACGAACTCGGTGAGAAGCTTGAACCCTAAATCCCAAGAAAACAAAAAAGGCCCTGAGCTCAAAATTCTTCAAAAACGCCTGCGATGGGAGGAAGCAACTGGGGAGGATTTCGAAGTTTAGGATGCTTTAGGAGTTTATAGGTTATAGGGGTTTAGGGTTCTTAGTGCAGTTCGGAGGTGAGCTTTTAAGGGGTTCCACTGCCAGGGCCCATGACAAGCCTACACCTAAAGCCCGCGGCGTCCCCGTCCCTAAACCCTAAACCCTAAACCCTAAGCCCTAAACCCTAAACCTTAAACCCTAAACCCCACGGCTCACCTGATCAATGGGCCGCGTGTCACGCAACTTCCCCTGCGAGACGAAGTCCAGCCACTCCTGAGGAGAAGGGGTTTAGGGTTTAGGGTTTAGGGTTTAGGGTTTAGGGCTAAGGGCTTAGGGCTTAGGGCTTAGGGCTTA
Source organism: Symbiodinium natans (assembly GCA_905221605.1). NCBI lineage: Eukaryota > Dinophyceae > Suessiales > Symbiodiniaceae > Symbiodinium > Symbiodinium natans. The sequence continues at coordinate 25,420 of CAJNDS010002435.1, forward strand.
GGGCTTAGGGTTTAGGGTTTAGGGTTTAGGGTTTAGGGTTTAGGGTTTAGGGTTTAGGGTTTAGGGTTTAGGGTTTAGGGTTTAGGGTTTAGGGGGCTCAGGGCTCTTGCTGTAAGATTTGGGTTCCCCAGTTACTCGGGCAAAATTGCTTATGGGAACCTGACCCCGCCGCCCCCTCCGCAAAAACAAGACAAGGGCACCGCTGGATTGCTGGGGTTTAGGGTTTTGGGCTTGAGGCCTCTCATCTGCAGCTGGGCAATTTTCTAGATTATGGCGTTTTGAGGTGCCCTGGATCTCGGATCGTCGAGTTGTAAGTATTCGGAACAGGGACTTGAAAGGGGATCAAGAAACTCGAGATCTGACCAGATGCTGTGCGCTAACTTGGCATGCCGGATTCCGTCTGCTAAGCCGAGCTCGTGCCAATCGACCACCAGATCTCCGTTCAGGTCAAGGTGGGAGTAGAAGTCCCTGCACAACTTTGTCATAGTGGGGCAACATTTTACAATTTTTAAGGGTACTCTAACTCAATAAGGAATGGAACTTTTGGTTTTTTAATACTATCCCAACCACGAACTCGAAAACCCCAAACAGCTTCACGGGGTTTCGGGAGGCTTCCTTGAGAAATCAAAGGACTCACGGGGTTAAAGAGCTGTTTATACCTAAGCAGCTGCCCCCCTCTAAACCCTGAACCCAAATCCCACCGATCAGAGGCAGGTGCGCAGCCGGCCAGGCACATCAAAGAGGGCTAAGGGTTGGCGCTCAACATGCATGAGCACCAGGCGGTATGAGCTTGCGAGGGCAAGCTTCCTACCGGACTGAAGCTGGCAGGTTGCGGTGGGAAGATTTAAGGAACAGACGATATATAGATGTGGCCATGCTTTAGTGGCTCACACAACGAAATTCCAGCATGCAAAGCAGGGAGCAGCACGCGGCTGGAAGTCCAAAATGCATGGCATCCTGGTCCGTGGTCGTTTGCAACTACGAAGATGCCTCACACCCGACGGAGACGCCGTAGTTGCCTCGCTCGTGCTCCGGGTTCTGCCCCACAGCTCCGGAGCCCGCGCACGCGAATCAGCCATCCGGTCAAGGCCCCGTCGTTGGAAGGACTCCCCATCATCAGAGCTTGCTTCCCCTCCATTGCTTCCTCATCCCCTAAACCCTAAACCCTAAACCCTAAGTAACTGGTTCGAGCGGTCTGAGGGTACAGGGGTTGAACGAGAGGGGGCGTGGAGGGGTTTGGGGACTTTGGCGCTAGTGCAATCCTGGCCTCAGCTCCACTCGCGAGAGCGTGCGCTCGGACTGAGTCAGACCGGACATTGAAGCACAAGTTGGTGGGCGATTCGGGTTCGGGTTCTCAAAGTCGAACTTCGAGCTCGGGGTCCAGCAAGAAGGGGTTGCAGGGATTCGGATGTTGGACTTGGGGTCTGGGGCAGCGACAGCGACGAGAGAAGAGAGAGCTTTCGACGTCCCTAGTTCTGTGCGCTTCAGCTTGCAACCATAGCTGACTTTGGAGAGAGGTGAGCGGCAACATTCCTCACAACGACCATGCGTGCGTGGGCTTAAGGCTTCTTGACGGGGTTTCGGATTCAACGTCCGCCGCTGTGGGCCCAGTCAACACAGAAGCACAGACCCTGAATGCCAAACCCTAAGCCCGAAAAGGTCCCAAAAGCAGATTCCAAAACCAGAGACGAAAGCTGTGCGCTGGTCTTGAGCTCGGCTTGCGGCGATCTTCAAATCTTCCCGGACTACCTCCGTGATTTCCTGAAAGTCCCTGGGCGGTAATGCTTAGGAAGCTTAGGATATGTAGAGCTTGGGGTGAAGGAACCGGCAACCCTGAACCCCATTCATGACATGAAGCCACAGTCGTCAGTCCAGAAACCCCCCAACCGTGAAGCCCAAACCCTAAACCCTAAACCCTAAACCCTAAACCCTAAGCCCACGGCCCGACACCAAACTCAAACAACCCCAAAACGCAAACTCCCAGGAGCCCAGATCCAGGCGAAAAAAGGGTTTAGAGTTTAGGGTTTAGGGTTTAGGGTTCAGGGTTCAGGGTTTTGGGTTCAGGGTTTAGGGTTTAGGGTTCAGGGTTTCGGGTTTCGGTAGGGCCCCTGCAGGGCGCCAGAGTTGTCGAGGTCATACCTCGGCTCAGGGCTCTTGGCATCGGCTTACGGGGCCGGAAGCCCAGGACTCGACTTCTCGCAGCTGTTGTAATATGAGGGCGGTTGTCAAAGCGATGGTCCCTTTTTGGATCCCGGTTATAGTACGGCACCTAATATTTACGGCACCCCAAAAGGGATCATATTTTTTGACAGCCACCCTAAGATAGGGCCTGAAGAATTAGAATGGGGTTTGGGGGGTTTTGTATTGTATAATTACAAAGGGACCATAAGGGAATGTTAGTAGTAATTCTTCCGACCCTATATTACGCTCACATCCGTGTATGTTAATCATCAGAATCAAAACCATGGTCATAATCACCATAGCTATAACCATGACAGTACCAATAACATTCACCTTGCGATGTGTGTGCTTCTTCTATCATTATGATTCATGGTCTTGTCCTTCTTGTCATCCTTCTTCTTGAGCTTGAGGCTTGAGGAGGTAGCATGAGGCAATATCCAAGTCAAGCACTTGTCGAACACCGACTTCCAGAACTTCACCTGGCAGGAATGCGGACTCTTAAAAAAATCGCGAGAACAATGCAGTGGGAAGAGTAAGAAGCAAGGTGGTTGTTCCTGCTGCTTTCTTTACAAGAGAGAGAAATGGGGAGGGCAGCTATATAAGCTCAAAACGGAGACAAGTCCTCCATCAGAATCAGGAACACGCAGTGCTAAACCCCAGCAGCAACGATTGCTTCGGGTGTTTTTAGGCTTCGGGGATCGGACGGATGAAGCCCAGGGGCCTCCTGATCCCTGTCCCGCTTGAGATTGATGCCAGGCCTCCACGCTGCACACCCACAACCCTGATTTCCGCTCGCCCTCAGAAGAAGCGCAAGACTGAGAAGATTCGAGGCCCGCGCTCTTTGCCTTCTGCCAGCAGAAGCTGCCGAATCTTCGCACTCCTCGCAAGGCACTGAGGGAAGAGCTGGGGGAAGCCATGGGAGGGGGGGGGGGGGGGGGGGGGGGGGGGGGGAAGGCTGTATGTATGCTGCCTCACCACGGCGCGCACACGGGCCACCACTTCGTTCTCACCGTAGTAGTGGCCGGTCTCAGCATCATGCAAGGTGGAACGGCGCGATGCTGCGTGGCACACAGTCGACAAACCAGGGCAGAGGCATTCCAGGGCGGCTTCTTGCGCGGTTTGCGAACCTGGCCGCTTGAGGTTTCCCAAGACCTAAACCCATCAAGAAGCCCCTTCACTTTGACCGAACCCTAGAGTCCTAAAGCCCTGAACTCCAAACTGAAGAAAAAAACCCTAGCAAGCCCCCGGAAAACAGCCCTTGTAAGCCCAGAGCCTTCAACCCGAACCTCTCGCGCCATGGCCTGCTGGTCGAAGTCAGCAGCCAGCGCTGCCATAGTCCTCAAAGGCAATTTTCGTTTAGGGTTTAGGGTTTAGGGTTTAGGGCTTAGGGTTTAGGGTTTAGGGTTTAGGGTTTAGGGTTTAGGGTTTAGGGTTTAGGGTCTAGGGTTTAGGGTTTAGGGTTTAGGGTTTAGGGTTTAGGGTTTAGGGTTTAGGGTTTAGCCTTGAGAAGGGGGGGTGTGGGGAGGGTTTGAGGGGGGTTGGGGGGCGAACAGAGCTTTCGAACTTGCACGATGAGGTCTGCAGTGCAGGGCACAGACGGACCCTCAACCTGCTTGCACATTGTCCTCCTCTCCTACCATGTCCGGGCCCCGTCAAGAGCTGTCTTTCGGGACTGAGCCAATCTGAAAATACTTGACTAAGCGACGAGCATCTGGGCTGGATGGGAAATGGTTGGGCTCATAGTTCTTTTGGCGGGGCAAAGCTCCGTTGTGCAACATGCAAAATGCGCGGCTTTCCAGGACAGACTAACCCTGCCCCCTCTCTAATTCTGCGAGCCAATATGGCGGCGATGGGCTGTGGTCCAAAACCAACCGGGGTAGAGAAGATAACATTCAGCATCATCACCAGCATCCTCACCATCATAACACCAGCATCACCAGCATCACCAGCACCACCATCATCGCGAGCACCCGCACCAGACTTTCGTCGTCGTAAGCAGCAGCAGCAGCAGCAGCAGCAGCAGCAGCAGCAGCAGCAGCAGCAGCAGCAGGAGCAGTGCCAACTGAAACCCACCGAACTGGCTCGGTGCCTTTCCAGAGCCTCTGCTGCTGGCTTCAAGCGCCTCAGACTTCCGTGAGATCTGCGAAAGTGATGGTTCGCAATAGAGTAACTTAGCCAAGGGTCCCAGACAACAAAACACCTGCGCAGTGGCAAGGCTTGCTGTGGAAAGAGGCAGTTCGATGGGATCCTCTTTCTGGGCCACCTCAAGCAAGTTTAAGCCTTGTCAGCCGGAGCCTCGATGACCCGCTGGATGTCAAGCTGAAGTTGCCATACTGGGGGGGAGTATGGTGCATGGTGCGGCGTTTTTGTTTATGATAGCCCAACTTGAGTTCCTGAACAGTAACCCAACTTGGGGTCTCAAAGGAGGGGCCTTGGGTTTCGGGTGGTATTGCATATGGGGGGAACCTCGAAATTCTGGGCCCTTCTTGGGTACCCCAAATAGAAGGCTCCGCACTAGAATAGGAACCCAAACATGGGGGACCCTCACCTAGGGACACCCCCCCCATCCCTAAGACAGACCCCCGAATGATAGGATTCCCTTATAGTAAGGACCCCAAGAAGGTACCCTTATTTTCGAGAAGGTACCCTTATGTCCGGAAACCCCCAGAATCTACTTCAAGGACCGAAGAGCGATCGCAACGAGGAAACCTAGGGCTCCCGACCCGACTGGCAGCCACGACCCCGACGCCGTCGTCGAGCACGCGGCCCTTACACACGCCCGAAACCCTAAACCCTAAACCCCAAACCCTAGACCCCAAACCCTACTCCCCAAACCCTAAACCCTAAACTACAAGCTTGCAAGGGCCGCCAACCCAAGCCGCCATGTTCGCAGAACTGGGGCTTCTTGTGAGCATCGGCCCGTGCGCTGCAGCTACTCGCGTTAAGCGGGGGCTCCTGTCCATCCTCCCAGCCTAAAGCAGCGACACGGGGCCTGAAGAATGTTGCTGGCTGTGAGCACCGACGCAGCGCACTCAGAACCCTAAACACCTGAACCCCTGAACCCCTCAATACCTACAACCACTACAACCCCTAAGACCTGTAAAACCCCTACAACCCCTAAAACCCCGAAAACCCCTCGAGGCCCCTCGAGGCGCCCCTAAAACCTCTAACCCCCTAAACCCCCAAAACCCCCTAAAAACCCCCTAAAACCCCCCCAAAAAAACCCGAAAACCCCCTTCAAAACCCTCTGCACCCCCCCCCGAATTCCCCCTCGAGTCCCCAGGCCCAGCCATGAAGCTCCACCGAGTCCACGGAACTCGGGGCCACCGACGCAGAGCGCAGGGCCTCGAAGTGGGCGGGGTTTAGGGTCTAGGGTTTAGGGTTTGGGGTTTAGGGTTTGGGGTTTGGGGTTTAGGGTTTGGGGTTTAGGGTTTAGGACTTAGGGTTTAGGACTTAGGGTTTAGGGTTTAAGGTTTAGGGTTTAGGGTTTAGGGTTTAGGGTTTAGGGTTTAGGGTTTAGGGTTTAGGGTTTAGGGTTTAGGGTTTAGGGTTTAGGGTTTAGGGTTTAGGGTTTAGGGTTTAGGGTTGAGGGTTGAGGGTTTAGGGGTGTTTAGGGTTTAGGGTTTAGGGTTTAGGGTTTAGGGTTTAGGGTTTAGGGTTTAGGGTTTAGGGTTTAGGGTTTAGGGTTTAGGGTTTAGGGTTTAGGGTTTAGGGTTTAGGGTTTAGGGTTTAGGGTTTAGGGTTTAGGGTTTAGGGTTTAGGGCTTAGGTTTTTTGGAGTTGGGGACTCTTTAGGGGGTTTGGGGGTTTTGGGGGTGCAGGGTTTTGGGGCTTTGCCATTTAAGGTTTTAGAGGTTTCGGGTTTCAGGGTGTATCGTTTAGACTGGTTTAGGGTCCAAATGGTTCAAAGGGCTTTGGCAAGCATCTGCACGCTGTAAGGTTTCCGGTAGCATGCAGGGAGGCTTGCGGTGAACAGGGGTTTGGCGCTTCAAGATTCTCAGGCTGCAGGCTACCCTAAACCCCCAAACCCCCTGGGTTTGGGTAGCTTAGGCTTCCAAAGCCCCTCCTTGAAGAAGGCTTCTTCAGATTTCCCAGAATCAAACTCTCCAGCTAAACTTCCGTATTCCTTGGTTGAAAAGCTCCGCTTCGGCAAGAAGGATGCACTGAGCACGGCGCTTCACAGATCAGCTCTTGCTCACCCGGGCAGCTTGATGCTGTCAAGCTGACCGGCGGTAGGGGGGTTTCGGGTTTAGGGTTTCGGGTTTAGGGTTTAGGGTTTAGGGTTTAGGGTTTAGGGTTTAGGGTTTAGGGTTTAGGGTTTAGGGTTTAGGGTTTAGGGTTTAGGGTTTAGGGTTTAGGGTTTAGGGTTTACGTTTCGGTCATGAGGTTGCCTTGGGGTCTTCGGGTGTAACTGGGGTGCAGGCTTGATCCCTGTTGGGCACGCAGAGCACACAGCAGCTACCTTTAAAGATGCCACCGAAGCTCGCAACGAGGGGAGGCTCCACAAGGAATGCTCCGTGGTCCTCTTCGGCGGCTTCTCAAACCCAAACCCTACATGGCCCAAACCCTGAGCTCTAAACCCCTAAACCCTAAACCCTAAACACAGTGAAACCCCCAAACCCCTAAACCCCTGAACCCCCCTGAACTCCCGCATGCAGGGGGCGGCCTTGCCGCGCACCCCACATGTTGCAGGGCCATGCCCTCCAAGAAGCCCTGCCGAGCAACGCCCGGGCAGTTCAAGTTTAGGGTTTGGGGTTTGGGGTTTGGGGTTTGGGGTTTAGGGTTTAGGGTTTAGGGTTCAGGGTTCAGGGTTTAGGGTTTAGGGTTTAGGGTTTAGGGTTTAGGGTTTAGGGTTTAGGGTTTAGGGGATCCGGGTCCAAGGTACCAAGATGGAATGAACCAACGGTGACAAGGTTGTTTTGGGCTTCCGGGTTTGCGGGTCCGCATCGTGACTCCAATGGTTCGGGCGGCGTGGAGCAGATCGTGACAAGCAAGCAAGGTTTTTCCTCCAGGAGGGTGGAAACTGGTTTTCCCCACACTCCTTCCAACGAGCAGACTCCCTGCACACTCAGCGCTGTAGTTTTCAGGAATGCCCAAGCTTCCTCAGTACTGGCATCACTACATGTTATGGTTCGTCCTGGTCTTCCACAGAAGCCGACCTGAAAGTTACAAGCTGAGAGCGGCCCGACGCACATGATTGCCTCCTGCTCCTCATCCTTCTTCCTGCATGCGAGGGCGGCTACCCAGGACTACGTGACGTTGAGGAATGCCTTTGGAAGGGGGCGTGAAGATGTGAAAGGTAGAGAGCTGCTGCCACTGCTGGTTCCGACTTCCCCGCCGACAAATGCAAACATGCAATCCAACAGCTCTGTCTGCACTGAAGGCTTCAACACGTACACCCGACAGCCCTAAGCATGCAAAGGTCAGAGAAGCCATCTCAACAAAAAAGTCGGACTCATGCAACTTTAGTTCCACAACCTGTCAACAGCCATCCCCTGATACTCTTTGGAAACGCGTTCAGAGAGAGACATGTCTTCAAATACAGGCACGAATTCGCTGAGAACCCTCCAAGAGATCCCAGGCCTCCAGAGCACGGCGGCAGTTGCGCCTTCGCCGGGCACTGCCCCAGCCGCCGAGGCGTCAAAGACACGGCAGCGCCTAAGGAAGCGCTAATGATGCTAATGGCTCCCACATCTCAGGGGTTTAGTGTTTAGGGTTTTAGGTTTAGGGTTTAGGATTTAGGGTTTGGAGGGCTGGGGGGTCGAAGCCTCTGGGATTAAATCACTGGCTGGGGGAGTCTGCTGGGTTTTCTGAAGATTAGGGAAGGGCCCTTGAGGGCAACCACAGGCACAGGGGAAAGAAAGATCGCGGAAGATCTCTGAATTCCTAGTGCGAAAGTTACCGGGGCAGTGACCACGCCCACTTCTTAGGGTGGCGCCGAAATTGAACAAACACACAACACAAAGCCAACCGCCGGAAAAACTGCAGGGAAGGTGTATTGCCCAGACTTCCGGTGAACCCTAAGCCTTAAACCCTAAACCCTAAACCCTAAAAACCCTAAACCCTAAAACCCTCAGTGCAGCACCCTGCTGCACCCAAGAGTCCCGCTGCCTCTCAGTTTTCAAGGGCTTAGGGTTTAGGGTTTAGGGTTTGGGGTTTCGGGTTTCGGGTTTAGGGTTTGGGGTTTCGGGTTTCGGGTTTCGGGTTTCGGGTTTAGGGTTTAGGGTTTAGGGTTTAGGGTTTAGGTGGTAGGGTCTGAGGTTTATCGTGTCTCTAGGGCTTGGGCGGGCGGGGGGTTAGGGCTTGCAGGATAAGGTTTATGGGGTGTGTGCGGGTTCAGGGCTTGAGCTTTGTGTTGTAAGCCACCCTGAACCCAAAACCTTAAAATAGACCCCAAAGCCCCCGAAAAAACCTAAAGCCTAGACTCAAAACCGCCGACCCTGAATCCACGAACAAACCAAACCCGTAACCCACCTGCAGCAGAAACCGCAGAACATGAAGGTCATGAGCTCTTTGAACCAAAAAACCGCCCCAAGCCCTACCCCAGTACCCTACAAGCAAATCAATAAAAGGCCCCCCCCCCCATGTTTGCCCTGCGAACAGCTTAGATAGAGGCTTTAGAGGGTTCAGGGTTCAGGGTTTAGGGTGTAGGGTTTAGGGTTTAGTGTGTCTCAATGAGTGGGCGCGCTGGTGCTGAAAGCACCCAGGCACGCACCACGACCTTCATAAGCCCACCCCCGCTGGCGCTCCACCCTCGCCTTAACCTCTACGGGTTTAGGGTTCTTTTGAACTCTGATCGTGCTGTTGTTGTTTTTCTTCAATGGTTGGGTCTAGAAAGTCTAGAAGCTCGGCCTCGATGTAGATATTTAGCCTGAAGTTCCAGCCCCTTGGCGTTGCAAGGGACGATGTCCATCATTCGAGGGCTTCTGGGAGGGCTAACAATGAGAGGTTTCGGATTGGGGCTGGATGCCGCCTTCGCCCCCTTGGCGATGCTGCATCTTGGTTGGGGATCTGGATCACTTGCTTGGAAGTGCCTGAAGTTAGAGGTTTGGGATGCGCGCCCTTGCTGCGGTGGGCCTCCCAGGGCCTCCCAGACAGGGGCCTCCGAGAAGGCAGAGAGAGGGTGAAAATTGCTCGACCGCCTGCCTGAACCGGCCCTGAAGGCCTCTGGTCCACGAAACACGACCACGGCCGGAGGTGAGGCTCCTCTGGGAGAGGCCCTGGCAGACCTCCCAAAAGAAGCGTTCTGGCAGAATCATTCTAGGGCGACCTGACGGGTTTCTCGCCAGCGACCTGCGGGGTCCACCGCGCAGCCCCCAGCCCTGCGGGACTGGAGCTCCGTCGCCCGCCGGTCGCCTGCCGGCTTCGGTGCGTCGCCCTGCTCGACGGCCCCGGCTCACTCAGTTTAGGGTTTAGGGTTTAGGATTTAGGGTTTAGGGTTTAGGGGTTTGAGGGGGCTTTCAGAGTGTTGGTTGGAAGAAAAGGCCCGCCTGGCGAGGCGGCCAGCTTCGTGGCGACAGGAGAACCGAGACGCCCAGCGCACAAGAGAACTGGCCGAGGGTTTGGGGTTTGGGGCTTGGGGTTTGGGGTTTGGGGTTTAGGGTTTAGGGTCTAGGGTTTAGGCTTCGGGGCTTCGGGCTGAGGGTTTGCGTGGCTCGAGGTCCCGGGCCGAGGGTGCCGTGACGAGTGGGATTTCAGGGCTCAGGGGTTGTGATAAGCACAGGGTTGTGGAGGACTGAATACAGTCGCCCTATGAAAAACCCTGCTTTATGAGTACCCAGAAAGCTGAGCCCTATGCAGGACCAGTACCCAGTAAGCTTCAAGCATGGGAATGTCTGTGCTTTTGGATCCAGGGCTTGGAGTCCACTGAAACTGGCGATACAGCGCTGCAGCCTCTAAGAAACCCTGACTCAAGTACCGATCACTACAACCCTACTTGCAACTACCCATGAACCGTCTAAACTTGAGTCTAAGCCCTAAACCCTAAACCCTAAACCCTAAACCCTGAGCCAAGAGGGGGAAGAAGCAAGCGTGACGCCAATGGTCGGATTGAGCGTGTCAAGATGTGAAGCTCCCCCGGGGGTTGGATCAAAGTCCCGCCCAACACATTCTGGGCAGCAACACACTGCGTTCACGCCCACGGTGCAGATTGCGTGTTTCAGCAAAGGAAGCGTACGACTGTCACTGACATGGGCCGATCAACATCGAGTGGTGTAGAGGAAATGAAGGACAACGAAGCCTACAGCAGAGAGGGATGCAGGGCACATGACCAAGACTCAAGCCTAGCCTAACTTGCCGAAAGATGTATGGCACGGTTGCGTTCTGGCCTCTGGCATCTCATTCCCGAGCTGTTCCCTGTCAGATTATGGGATGAGAGCTCGGGAACGCCAAATTGCACAAAGTAGGGTGGACCAGGTCAGATGATTCTTTGTAGGCTGACGAGTGGAAACTTGTTCGCTCATGCTGCAGACAATGGCCTAACCAAGCTATCGAAGACATCAGGGAATTAGGTACCTTGTACCCCCCCCCCCTGTATAACCCTTTATGAGAGAAGATAGTGAAATCAACTTCCAAATTCCCTACCAACTTCCACAAGCAGGTGATGGCAACACACCCTCCTCACCGGAAACGCATGGACTGGTCCCTGCATGGTGGGGCCTCTGCACCTGGCACGCATGGCTTCGTCAGTTCTGCCGGGTTTGCGGGTGAAAGCTTCGCGACATGTCTGCCGCGGCAGGGTCGGGCGCTTGGCTTGTGTGTTGCAGCCGTCTCTGGTACGGTACGAAACTGGAGGTCCCCAAAAATGGGTCCTAAGGCAGCGGGACAGCCCAAGCAAACCCGCAGGCACCTGCGCGCCGAAGTGCACCTGGGTGGCCCGCAAACAACTGCTGCCTTAAAGGATTTCCTGTAGGGGTTTACTGAGTCCGTTGTTTTTGTGCTTTATCGCAGAGGGCAAGCGCTGAAGTGCGGGAACCCCGGCAGGCAACACGAGACAGTCGCATGGATGTGTTGCGGTCGCAGCTTGGTCACAGTTGTCGCGGTCTTAACGGCACGAGTAGTGCCAAATCCGTCATCACTAGCCGTGGTGTTGGCAATGAAGAACATGTGTGGCAGCTCATGACCTGCATCCGGTCCCTTCATATATGGAAGCTGCTAGGTCTTTTAAGGAGCCTTGTTTGAGTTCGTCACTTTAGTCACTGCAGAGTAGCTTTTCCTCTGGCTACGATGCTTTCCACGATCCCTGGCACGCATGGCAACAAAAACATCTCCAGCCACCTTGAGTCGGGGCACTGCGCAAAGGCTCGAGCAGTCACCCACATCGAGTGACACCGCTGGGCCCTGAGACAGGGTTCAGGGCTGCGAAGCAAGGGCCGTTACCAAAACCCAGAGAAACCCGAGAAGCACGGCCTCGCAATGGCGGGCGCGAATGTACAAAGTGCTAGGGGTCTCGGTCATGCTCCCTGATAGATGCCAGAAAGTGCTGCCACAACGTTACTTGCCCTTCCGTCTGCGAGCTGGGTCTCCTCTAGCGAATGGCGAAGCCACTGAAGCCCAAGAACTGACAAGCTTCAAATGGGGGTTGACGAAAGTAGGGGACCCTTTTGGGGATCCCGTTAAGGGGAGTCTATTCTATTTTGAGGTCTAAGCGAGGTACCCCCTATTTTGGGAAATACCCAAATCTCAACCCAGACCGTGCTCGCATTCGGGGTATCCTGTGCAACCACGCAACCTTCAACCACGAGGCCCTAACGCTTGTGGGGCAAAACGGGGCTTCGAATCATCATGGCCCTTTTGGGGCCCACGGTCTAAACGGGCCCGTACTATAGGCCCTAGAAACCCTAAACCTTAAGAAGAACCCTAAGAGGGAACCTACCAGAAAAACCTTAAACTCTAAACCCTAAACCCTAAACCCTAAACCCTAAACCCTAAACCCCAAACCCTAAACCCTAAACCCTAAACCCTAAGCCGTCTTGACATGCACCAGAAAGCAGCCAGCCTTCAGGCCCAGCACGAAGGAGATCCGCCCGGCGAGGATGGAGGAAGCGGCCCCGGTTGCGGTGAAGCCTTCGGTTTTAGGGTTTGGGCCCCTTACTTTAGGGTTTAGGGTTTAGGGTTTAGGGTTTAGGGCTTAGGGCTTAGGGCTTAGGGCTTAGGGTTTTTCGTTTCGGGTTATTTGTGACTGCCACACTAGGAATTGGAATGGTGCTAGCTGAGAAGAAGCCCCGCAAAGGCTGCAGGACAGGGTTTAGGTTCATGGCTGCAGAGGGGTTGAACGGTTGTTCCGCCCTGTGAGTCCCCATCTACGGCACACAGGAACGATTATTTAACCCCTAAACCCTTAACCCTAAACCCTTTACCGTAAACCCCCTCAACCCCGAAACCCTGAACCCCAATACCTAAACCCTGAACCCTGAACCCAGGTTGCACAAGCATCGGAGCAGATGGGCCTGTTGCCTTCGTGGAGGCACCGGAAAGCTCGGGCCACCTCGGAGAAATGGAACGCGGAGTCCCCGAAGATTTTCTGTCAGTACTGGAACCCTTCGGTTCACTGTAGTCGCCATAGCTAGAAGAAGCCTGTGGCAATCAAGATTTTCTGGAAAAACAAACATCATTATGTTGACGAAGAGTCGGGTTGTCCTTCTTTTGCAGCACAAGCGCACCTGCAGCACGTGATCAAGGCTGGTGCCCTGCTCACCAGGCCACCCGACTCGCTTGAGTTCTCGGCGCCGACATACACCTGCCGTGGATGCAGGCGATCCAGAGGGCCTGCAACTTGGGATGTCCCCCCGTATACGAACAGTCCTGAATAGCGGTTCTGATAGGGGGTACTAGAATCCCCATTAAGGACTGTTAGTATAAGGGGGAACATCCCAACTTGCAACCTTCAAAGGAGCACGTGCAGCATAGCCTACTCGGTAGCTTGTACACTGCCGACATCCTAAACCACGGAGGCTGCCGAAGTCGATGCCGGGAACGGGACCTTGTCCCCCTAAAGCCCCTGAAGCCGCCAAAAACCCCTACGACCCGTAAAGCCCCCAAAGCCCCTAAAGCCTGAAAGCCCTGACTCCACTGAAACTCTGAAGCCACGAAAACCCTACAGCTCCTAAACCCTAAACCCTAAACCCCAAACTGCCCCTACTGCCCCTAAAGCCCCTAAAGCCCCTAAAGCCCCTAAAGGCCCTAAAGCCCCTAAAGCCCCAAAAAGCCCCTAAAGCCCATGGTTGCCCACTGCGGCCCGAGGCGCCGCCGCCACACAGCCCTGGAGCTGGGCTCGCCTGTTGTCGGGGCTTGCTGGGGTTTAGGAGTTCAGGGTTTGGGGTTTGGGTTTTAGGGTTTAGGGTTTAGGAGTTGGGGTTTCAGGTTGAGGGTTCAGGCTTCAGGGTTTAGTTTTCAGGGTTTGGGGTTTACGGTTTGGGGTTAAGGGTTGAGGGTTAAGGGTTCAGGGTTTAGCGTTTGGGGTTTGGGGTTTTGGGTCTAGGTTTTCTTTAGGGGCTTTAGGGGCTTTGGGCTTTAGGGGCTTTAAGTTTGCCGTTTTTATGGGTGTGAGGTTTAGGATGTTAGGGCTTAGGGGAGGTGGGTTTACGGATTTAGGGGTTAGGGCGTGTCTTTGTTGCCACTTCCTGTCGAATGTTCATCTATTTTGGAAGAGATCCTGTGCCGTGGTCCAAGGTCGTGCAATGTATCTTTAACTTCTCGCTGGTTCTGGGCAAAGGAAATCTTGGACACAACCTCGAAGCCTAAACACTAAACTCCAAACCCATCCCCGCCGCTTTTGCAGGCTTGAGTTTAACTCTAAACCCTAAACCCTAAACCCTAAACCCTTTTCATGGTATGGCTGTGGGGTTTGCAGACTCGGAGGGGCTTCGATGTTGGAATGTCCGGCAAGAGGGGGGATGACCCCAGGGCTCTGAAGGAGAGGGCAAGAAAGGTTTTAGGATTGGAGAGGACAAGAAAGGGTTTAGGCTTTGGATTTTAGGGCTTAGGGCTGAGGGCTTAGGGTTTAAGTTTAGGGTTTAGGGTTTAGGGTTTAGGGTTTAGGGTTTAGGGTTTAGGGTTTAGGGTTTAGGGTTTAGGGTTTAGGGTTTAGGGTTTAGGGTGTAGGGTGTAGGGTGTAGGGTGTAGGGTGTAGGGTGTAGGGTGTTGGGGTTGGTGGGGGTTAATGGTCAAGCAGTTCACTTCCTGCGCACGCAGGGGTCTCGGACCCAAGGAATCTCAGACTTAGGTTTCTGGGCTGAGCATGGAGACCTGGCAAACGACGATGCTGCTGCAGGTCGGCCATTAGTGAAGTTAATGCCCTCTTCTGCATCATTCTGCCGTCGTTCAGTACCTCCATCGTCTTTGCTACATACAACCCCAACAAGCAACATGGGAAGATTTGGACATCAGGCAATGTCGGGCAAGTTTCTGTACCTGTTCAGCTCGCAGCTCAGACGACAGTCGTTGGAGCTGCTTGACCCTTGAAGTGTCTCTAACTGAGTGACGACGGAAGGTCGGAGTAGCCCTGGTTTCTCAGCTTCTGTAACTATGTTGGGACGTTACCATTGTATGGAGGTAGGCAAGAAGGCTAGCAGGGCAACTCAGAATCTGGAGCGCAGAAACAGGAAGACAGTTATGGAGTTCCTCTTCACGGAACAGGCCCTAAACCCTAAACCCTAAACCCCAAACCCTAAACCCTTTACCGAAGACTGTCCCTCATTGGGCGGAGGCGCCTGAAGCCTGCGTGGTAGATGGCCTCGTATCCCGTCTCCAGGGCCTCATGGCGTTTTCAGGCTTTCGTTGGGTGCACATACACGGGACCCGAAGAAGTTGTAACTGGTAAAGGTGTTCTTAGAGCAGTTGAGAAGATCTGCCTTCGGGGACCATAAACAATGCTGACAACGAAAGTCCCAACAGTGTAGACCAAAAACGCGCGATTTTAAAAGAGATGCTTGCAACATGAGGGCAGACAAAGGGAGACACAACATGAACGGATGAGAAACTCCTGAGCCAGCACCCTACTAAGCTTTATGGAAAGGACTGCGGGTTCCCGAAAATAGGGGTACCCTTTTGAGGGGTCCCTCCAAGGGGGATTCCATTTGGGGTATAGAAGGGTACCCCTATTGTAGAATATAAGTATACTATAATACCCCCCCAAAACCCTATTCTTAATTCTTAAGGCCCCGCTATACTACCCAACTATATTACCAACTATGTTACCCAACTACATTGCCCAACTATATTACCCAACTATCTTACCCAACTATATTACCCAACTGTATTATTACCCAACTATCTTACCCAACTATACTACCCAACTGTATTATTACCCAACTGCATTATTACCCAACTATATTACCCAAGTAGATTTACCCAACTATATTTACCCAACAGGGGTCCAGGGACAGAGCCAAATTTTCCCCCGGCATTGGAGCCTGAGGCGGCCACGTGGCGCTGGCGAGGCTCCATGTGCTGGACCTACTTGGAGGTTTTTGGGGTTTAGGGTTTGGGGTTTGGGGTTTGGGGTTTAGGGTTTAGGGTTTAGGGTTTAGGGTTTAGGGTTTAGGGGTTGTTTAGGGTTCAGGGGTTAGGGGTACTTATTAACCCATTATAACTGTACACATAAACCCACTTATAAGCCCCTTAAGTGCCATAATATGGTTATATATGAGTACAGTTATAAGTACAGCTACGATCGGTTATCTTAAGTGCCATAATATGGTTTTAAGTGCAGTTGTAAGTACGGCTATAATTGGTTACTAAGTACCATGAACCTCCAAGTAGGGCGCTTGGCTCCAGGTCAGCGTTTATATCGAATCGACCAGGTTCCCTACTTGCGCCTGCACTTCACTTCACTACTCCGAGCAACTGAGCAGCCCGAAACCCTCAACCCTAAACCACAAATCAAGGCATGGCGGAACAGCAATGCTTCAGTGCTTGCCTCATTCCGCGTCAGGCGGAAGCGCTGGAAGTCAAACAGCTCCACGCCGTCGATGAACGCGGCGTGCCTGCAGGATGCCGATTCGGGTATTTCCCAAAATAGGGGTAGAGTTTTATAGCCAAAATAGAATAGGATCCCCTTAAAGGGACCCCCAGTTTTGGAAACCCGGTCGTTTTCTCAATGCTTGGGACTTGAGGGTCTGTGCACACCAGTCGGGACGGTCCTGCAGGATGTGCGGCCAAACTGCCAGCAGCCCTCGCTCGGGTCGTACCTCTCCGAGTGGTCCCAGCCTCAACGAGTTGGAGTTTATAGGGGGTTTTGGAGCAGAGGGGTTAGGGTTTCAGTGGCATTTTGGGGGGGTATAGGGTCCCGTCACCACCATCATCGCGACGGGATTGCGAGCTCCAGATTCACTTGGATGTGCCGGATTCTCAGGCAGAAGCCCAACCCCGAACCCCAAATCCCAAAATTTGAGCCCCAGACTCCAGACCCCAGAACCCCAGACCCCCAAACCCCAGACAAAGACCCCAGACCCCAGACACTGAAGAAAACCTGCGCCCGAAGCGTGAACGAGGAGACCCGCAGCGGCCCACAACCCAAGGCGCGGGCGCTGGAGAGGAACCTCCAAACGAGCGCAAACGCCAAGCAAGTCATCGCCGGGGCGTTCGGGCTTAAGGATATTTTTTATATGTAGATGCAGATTTAGATTTAGATATAGCTATATATCTATATATATATGTATACATATGTACATATGGATAGATATATAGATGGCTTGCGAGTTTTGGGGAGAGGAGGGGGGGTAAACCCTAAACCCTAAACCCCAAATCCCCAGATCCTAAACCTGAAGCCCCGAAACTCAGAAGCCCAACCAGATTCTGGACCCCAAGCTTGCTCTCAGCCTGCGTCACCACATCAGGGCCAAAGGTCTGGGAGGATTGCCAGGCTTCTGCCTGCCAGCAGTAGGGGGCCAAACCCGAGAACACTCCTGGAACTGCCGGGCTTGAGCATCTGGGGTGCGGGGTGTCAGCTGAAGCTCTTTGTCCACAGGCCACTGCGACACAAAGTCCGCGCTTACTCCGGACTTCGTCGGGGCCACCGTGAGACAGACTTCCTACGCCAATTCGGCCTACGGCCCATGGCTCATATGTACAAAACTTGCGGCACTTCGAAAGATCGCCAAAAAGAACCCGGCAAGGGACAAGTAGACCGCGGGAGCGCTGGCTGTGCCCGACTTGGAAGGCTCAACACCGAAGCGGGCCAAGCTGGTGCTTGTGACACGCGAGGGTTTAGGGCTTAGGGTTTTGGGTTTAGGGTTTAAGGTTTAGGGTCTAGGGTTTAGGGTTTAGGGTTTAGTGTTTAGGGTTTAGGGTTTAGGGTTTAGGGAGGGGTTGTGCCTCTTGAGCGCCCGTGTATAAAGGTGTTCTGTGAGCGACACAAAGCACCTAGAAGGGGCCCTAACAACCCGGAACCCTACTCCGCTTTTGCAGGCAGACTGCAGGCCCTAGAAATAAATGACACAGAAGGTGCTTCTTAAGTCTAGCAGGGTTAAACCCTAAACCCTCCCTAAACCCTAACCCTAAACCCTAAACCCTAAACCCTAAACCCTAAACCCTAAACCCTAAACCCTAAACCCTAAACCCTAAACCCTAAACCCTAAACCCTAAACCCTAAACCCTAAACTGAACACGGAGTCTGAAGATGCAAAGGGTGGGGATAGCGAAACACAGGGGCCAGCTCCGGCCTGCTCTGGTGGCAAGGTGACGCACCAAGTCCGCAACAGCTTCAGATTCAGGGGTTTAGGGTTTAGGGTTTAGGGTTTCGGGTTTAGGGGTTAGGGTTTAGGGGTTTAGGGGTTGAGGGGTTGAGGGGTTGAGGGGTTTAGGGGTTTAGGGGTTTAGGTGTTTAGGGGTTTAGGGGTTTAAGGGTTGAGGGGTGTAGGGGTTTAGGGGTTGCTTAGGGGTTTAGGGGTTGGGGTGTTGGGGTTTGGGGTTTGGGGTTTGGGGTTTAGGGTTTAGGGTTTACAGCAGTGGCTTTCGCGCCACGTTTCAAATGGTACATCGTGACACCCCATGCTCGATGCAAGAAATGCACGCACACAGACTTAAAACCAAAGTCCAAACTGGGGAAGCCGATTCCATCAACAATGGAAATGTTGTGTGGTGTGTCCGATCAAAGCGCACTTTGCAGCGTTCTGGGGCAGGCTTCCCAGAGCACGGGGAAAACTCCAAAACAGGCGCTTGCAGGCTACAGGCCTCAAGAAATGAACCCGGGACAGCAAGCCAAGGCAGATCTCCAGCTAAAGTGCCCAGGCTGCCTTCGGGCAAGCTTACTGTCGATGGAGGGACTCCAGATCAGAGCTGCAATCTGTAGGCTGGCACCGACTGAACGATGGGCCTTCGTCAGCTGGGCATTCAGAGACTTGAAGACGCAAGTACCACACGGGTTTGTCTTTGAGAGTCATCAGCTTCTCAATTGACTTGGGGCCTTCAGGCTACCGGAACCTGGCCCAAGTGTTTAACACCCGTCTCTTGTGTTCTCGCGCGTTGTTGTAAACCAAACCCCTAAACCCTAAGCCCCAAACCCCAAACCACAATTTGAGTTTTGCTTTAAATCAAGGTCCCCTTTCAGGCATCTTGTGTTGGAACCCTTTTAAGCAAGCCATTTGCGTAGTTTTCTAGCTAGGGCCCCGTTTGGGTCCCTTATAGAACACACCCGCACAAAAGGGACTCCGAAAAGCCTGTGCTCCTAGTTCATGAGGCCAAACCCTCAAACCCTAACTGAACCCGAAACCACAAACCCTGAACCCTAACTAAACCCTAAACCCTAAACCCGAAAACCCGAAAACCCCTAGAGCCGAAACCCCCAAACCCTAAACCCTGAACCCCAAACCCCAAGCCCTACAATGCCCTAAAGAGCCCGTGGTACCCTCACTTAGCTACTGTGTTTATAAGCCCCCAAAAAGTGTACACTTTCAGTTCTATCGGGGGCTATAGCATCCCAAAAGGTGTAAAGTGTACTCATTCAGCTACTAAGTTACCCCTAAACCCTAAACCCTAAACCCCAAACCCTAAACCCTAAACCCCAAACCCTAAACCCTAAACCCTAAACCCCAAACCCTACAATGCCCCAAAGCGCTTGGTACCTTCAGCCAAAGCAAGGGACTGGCCTGGGCCTCTCCGGCGGCGCGCGGTGAAGAGGCCCAGACCGGCTGCCCGGCCTAAAATCAGGGTTTGGGGTTTAGGGTTTAGGGTTTAGGGTTTAGGGTTTAGGGTTTAGGGTTTAGGGTTTGGGGTTTAGGGTTTAGGGTTTGGGGCTTGGGGGGTTGGGGGGTTTGGGGTTTAGGGTTTAGGGTTTAGGGTTTGGGGTTTAGGGTTTAGGGTTTAGGGTTTGGGGCTTGGGGGATTGGGGTTTGGGGTTTAGGGTTTAGGCTTTAGGGTTTGGGGTTTAGGGTTTAGGGTTTGGGGCTTGGGGTTGGGGTTTAGGGTTTAGGGTTTAGGGTTTAGGGTTTGGGGTTTGGGGTTTGGGGTTTAGGGTTTAGGGTTTAGGGGGGTACCCCGATTTAGGCCTCAGGGCTCAGGGTACATGTTGCAAGCCCGGGCAACAAGACCAGCTATGGAGGATTCTGGTCACTGAGTCGCAAGGCTCTTGGTATGAGCTAGGGTGCGAGGCTCTGGGCCTGACTGCCTCTTTCAATTGCACAAGAGATCCCTAAACCCTAAACTCTAAACCCTAAACCCTAAACCCTAAACCCTAAACCCTAAACCCTAAATCCTAAACCCTAAACCCTAAACCCTAAACCCTAATCCTAAACCCTAAACCCTAAACCCTAAACCCTAAACCCGAAAGCCTAAAGCCTAAGGCCTCAAGCCTAAAGCCTAAAGCCTAAAGCCTAAACCTAAAGCCTAAAGCCTAAAGCCTAAAGCCTAAAGCCTAAAGCCTAAAGCCTAAAGCCTAAAGCCTTTGGCGCGCCCAAGGAGCGCACGGTCGGGCGCTTAGAAAAGCCCTGAAGCTCCCTACCCGGGGGCCTTGTCTGAAACTCGATGTGCTTCAGCACCGGCACGATCTCGAACTCCTGGGCCTGAGAAAGGCTTCCACATACAGAAAGCATCATGGAAAAGGGTTTAGGCTTTGGTTTTTCGGGTTGACAACGCGAGCAATCTGCATGCTGCCCAGTTTGTGGCACCGCTGGGTCGACCTGTACCTTACCGTAAGCCCTGAACTTGCCTTCGAAACACCCATTGAGCCCGAAAGCCCGAAGCCGCAAAACCCCCCCCCCAAGCCCCAAAAACCCGCCACTTCTGTCCTGCCTTGGGATTGGGCCTGTAGTTGCACATGCTCAGGGCCTGCACGACCCCAGTGACATCATCCAAGACCCCAGCAACCTCAGCTCGAGGGTCAGGGATTAGGTTCAACTACAAGTTAAGGCGGTTAAGGGCTTTGGGGAGGCGGCAGCGGTTTACTGACGGTGGATAGAGAACACCAGGAGGGTGCCAGTCAGATAGACTGGCATGCAACTGCGGTGTGCCAACTTCTGTGCAGTCACGTGACTTTCTCAAGCGTGCGGTACTTGATCGGCAAACGCTCCCCCAACAGGCAGAAGAGCGCACAGTCGCCTCTGCCACCAAGAATGCCGCCAGACCGGCATGCATGCACAAGCCCCCTATCTCTTACCTGCCACATGTACAGTATACGATTGGATGTAAGCTTCCTCGTCGAAAATCTCTTGCCAAAACTGTCAGTCAGGACGCTGAACGTGTTGCAGTTCTTCTTCAGGACATCGTAGCTGCCCTCCTTGAAGAAGGGCCATAAGATGCCTGCCATTTCGGGTCCTGCAGCTTCTGTTTTGATGATATAGATCGGCACGCACCGAATCTTCTACAACTGCAACGTTCTCTTGCCGGCGTTCCAGTCCTGAGATCGTTGACATACCCCGGAAGTACGAAACGCCATCGCTGCCTGACCACAGCATACCAACGGATCATGCCTACGCGCCGTTGACACAGCATATTCGGCCTGTAGCATCAAGCTGTCCCTTCAGGAGATGCCTGACAATGCCGCGTGGCGAAAAAGTGTACCTGGAAGGGAGACATTGCGAAGCAACCACTACGAGCTGGGCATGTCAAGGCCGGGCAGATCAAAAACCTACAATATCCGCAGCACCAACAACACCGCATTGCAGCAAGACCCGGTGCACTCCACGTTGTCCACCACAACGGAGGTGTGGTATGCATCCTGGCAGGTAACGTGATGATAGACGTCATGCCACTCGTCTCGTCTCTGCCGATCTGGGCCAACACAGGGCCGGCCGCCCCAGACACATCACCCATAGTCAGACTTTTGCCCACGTTTGGAAACTTTGTGCCCTCTATTCGCCATCTATGACATCTGTGGAGTCATCTGCGGAGTGACCTCATCAAAGACGGTCCTTCATCCAGCAGCCATCAGGCGCTCCAAGAAACGAGGATACCTCAGGCAGTCATTGGGGTTGAAAGTGCCTGACGTGGACGTGCGCTACATGCGCTAGGCCGCTAGGTGCGACTGGGAAGGACCCCCAAACCTTCAAGATTCCTGCAAGATCCTTACCACCCCTTGCGAGCTCTTTTATGGATGCCTTGTTGCCGCTGTGGTCGGTCAAGGGCCTGAGAGCCTTGCTAATCCTCCGGTGGCATTTGGGTTCTGAGGTCAACTGAGACTTCGGGTTCACACCCTTGGATAAAGGCTTCCGGGGTCATCACAGCCCCGCAACACCAAGCCCAGTTGTTCCAATCTCGGGCTTCCCATGTTCTAAAGACGCTGGCACTTCTTTCCGAGCACGACGCGGGGCGCGTGAGCGCTACTTTGGTAGTCCAAATTAGGCCTCCGTGTCAGACTTCCTAAACCCCAAACTCTAAACCCCAAACCCTAAACCCCAAACCCTAAACCCCAAACCCCTAAACCCCAAACCCCTAAACCCTAGACCCGAAACTGCTGCAGCCCCGGCGGCCGCAAGCACCACGTGGTGCCCGGCCGCGCGGGATCCGGGCTCCGAGGCCGCCGCACCCATGGCGCCAAGTTGGGGGCTGTAGGTTTTCGGGTTTAAAGACCTGAGGGTTTAGGGTTTAGGGTTTAGGGTTTAGGGTTCAGGGTTCAGGGTTCAGGGTTCAGGGTTCAGGGTTCAGGGTTCAGGGTTTAGGGTTTCAGGCAAGGGTTTTAGAGGTTTGCGGAGCTCGGGGTTGAAAGGTTTATGAGTTTCAGGGTTTAAGGGCCTTGTAGGGCTTATGGAGTTTAGGGCTTCAGGGTTTGGGGGTTTACGGGGAAGGTCGGCTGAGGACGGTTCTGCGGGGCAGTGCACGGTTCAGGCCGGGATCTTGAACGGAAAGACTCTGGCGGACAGAAAGGCCCTATCGAATCCTAAAGCCCCTAAAGGCCCCAAATAAAACCTCAAACCTCAAAGCCCTAAAGCCCGAAAGCCCCCTAAAGCCCCCTAAAGCCCCCTAAAGCCCCCTAAAGCCCCCTAAAGCCTCCTAAAGCCTCAGGCATGCCGAAGAATTCCAGAGAATCCCAAAGCATCCTCGGCCCGAGATCAAGTTGTTTAGAGTTTAGGGTTTAGGGTTTAGGGTTTAGGGTTTAGGGCTTAGGGTTTAGGATTTAGGGTTTAGGGTTTAGGTTTTAGGGGCCCTTCAAGTCGCCAGAACCCCCAGTTGTTAAGAGCTTCCACCACATTGCTTTGCATGTATGCGATCATGACAATAAGACCAAGGCGTTGCTGTAGGACTGTAAGAAGCACGGGGGTCCGCTGGACTGACGTTCAGAGCCAAGTCAGTGGCTCAGGAAGACGACCGACCCTTTGGGCGTTCTTCTCAATGGGGGGGGGGGGAAAGAACATGTCAAGCCCTGAGGCCTGAGAATCTGAAGACCTGACCTCCCGGCCTCCCAGCTTGAAGAGAGCCGGGCAGCCAGACTGGCCAAGGCGACACGATACTGTCCCTGGCATCGAGGAAGTCGGATGGTTGGCAGAGGCTTAGAAGTCCAAGGCTTTGCGCGTTTAGAGCTTCAAGGCTTCAGTGAAGCATTTCCTTCGGTGTCAGGGTTTGGGTCTTCGGCATTGGATGATGTTTCGGGCGGGTTTGAGGACCTAGAACCCTAAACCCTGAAGCCCTAACCCTAAACCCTAAAGCCCTAAACCCTAACCCCGAAACCCAAAACCCTAAATCCTAAATCCTAAACCCTAAACCCTAAACTGGCAGGTTTGGAGGTCCAGGGTCTCAAGGGCCGGGCCTGGCGATGCCTTCTGTTCCTTGTGCTTTGCTGTGTCTTATGGGGTTTGAGATGTTCCCCCTTGTACTAGGATGATAGTACCCCCTACTATTATATACCTATTAAGGACTGTTAGTATAAGGGGAACATCCCAACGTAGGGTCCTTAAGAGGCGGTAGGTGTAGGGAGTAGTGGGGCGCGTAAGGGAAATTTGGGCTACGTTACATACCCCCTTGAAACCCCCTCCCTTGAGGACCCTATAAGTGTAAGTCTACCCACCATCAGGCAAAAACACTGGGGTGTGCTCAACATTCCCCTAAACCCTAAACCCGAAACCCTAAACCCTAAACCCTAAACCATTCCTGCGGCACCTTGTGGCAGTAGTGGTCCTGTTGGCAGGAGAGAAGCCACACAGGCTCGTGTCTTGGGGCTTCGGGTTTCAACGGTCTGGGGTTTAGGGCCTCAGCGCTTTAGGTGGTTTGGATTTTCGGCTCTTCGGGAGTAAGAGTTGTGGGTCGGACTGTCTTTGCAGCAACCTGCCCACGTCAGAGCGTCAACGACAAAGCCAAGCCTGTATTGATTCTTGGCTTGCTGCCAAGAAGTACGAAGATTCACAGCATGGCCTCCGTCCATTAACCCTAAAACCCAAAAGCCCTAAAAGCCCTAAAACCGTAAAACCCTAAATGCCCTAAAAACCCCTAAACCCCAAAGCCCCTAGACCCTCAAACCCCTAAACCCTACAACCCCTAAGCCCTAAAGCCCCTAAACCCTAAACCCCTAAAAAAAACCTTGAAAGACAGAAAAAAAAAAAAAAAAAAAAAAAAAAAACTTATTGCGCTAACATACTTTGCGTCTAACAAGCTGGAGTCCCATGCCAAGCCTGGAGCAACTGGAAGGCTCCCTGAGCACAAGGAAGCTGGTTGTTCAGGGTTTAGGGTTTAGGGTTTAGGGTTTAGGGTTTAGGGTTTAGGGTTTATCGAGAATGACGGCTTCTGGGCGATGTGCTCGAACTCTAAACCCGAAACCCTCGAAATCCTGAATCTCAGAGGCTTATCGTGTGCCGCAAGCCCATAGGGGTCTAAAGCAACCCCCAAAAAGCACCCCCAAAAACATCACCTGCAAAGCTCAACAAGAACCCTAAAGCTCCCGAGCCCTAAGCGATTCGGGGGTTTATGATCACAAAACACCCCCAAAAATAAACCCCCCAAATAGTAGGACCCCAATAACCCCTACTCGCGGAAACCCCCATTGTTGGCCCCGCCTCACAGCTCCCCGGCGCCGCCTCTCGCACACGCCGAAGAGCCCAGTTCCGGAGGGCCTCACACCGGGAGCTGTGAGCCGGGTTGTGAGCTCAAGAAGTTTGGGGCTTGGGGCTTATAGGGGTCAGGTTAAATTTTCGCATCGTTCCCACCGTCGCACTTCCCTGTGTCTCTGGCTGCTGGCGGTTGGATTTGTTCGCTGCGTCCGTCCCCGGAAGAAAGGCATTCCCGCCTCGGTCCCTCGCGCCCGCTATGTGTCAAGCGCAGAACTGCCGTCGCTTTGCGGTCCTTGTAGTGGTCTTGGCGCGCTCTTGTAGTGCTGAGAGACTCCTGAAGTGGTCTTGCGCTGTTTGGGGGCCATGCTGGCATAGTCAGTTCAGAAGTTCGGGGTCTCCGAAACTACCAACCGACGCCCTGACATGAAAGTTCTTGCCAGGGGCGGCAACTTGCATGAAGCTTGATATTCATATTCATATGGTCGCTTCTGAAACAAATGTCCTTGTGGGGATTGCTATGATCATGCGGCCCCTCACATTGAGGGTACCCAAACGGGACCATAACTTACTATATGGATTGCAGCTGCAACCTGCAATAGTAATTTGTACTTGTAACTTGTAATGGTAACTTGTAATTGTCATTTGTACCCGTAACTTGCAATTGTATTTTGCAGATGTAATTTGTCATTGTTGTACTTGTAGTTGTGCAAGCGACGCTGCTCAGCACAGGTCCAAGTGGCCAAAGCATGCCAAAGCAAAGATGCCCCCGAGGGGGGCCCTTCTTGTATTGTTGTGTTATCTTTTTTGTTGGGGGGGAGTTCGGGTTCAGGGTTTAGGGTTTAAAGTTTAGGGTTTAGGTTTAGGCTTCGGGTTTAGGGTTTGGGGGGGGTCTCGATGGTGGGAGAAGTATAAAAGCCCTGGGATTCTAGCTCTGAACTGGCCTCGGTTGCAGGAGTTGTCCTGGGCTGACTGTCCTGGTGCGTGGCTTGCACTCTGAATCCCGAAAACCTGGAGGCCCTGAAACTGCCAACATCTCCCCATCTCGAAGGCCTGGACTTATATGGGCTGCAAGGGGCTTTCGGCTAGCCAGAAGTCAGGGTTACGGGGGACGATCCTGGGGAATAGGGGGATCAGGACCCCTAAGCCCGTTGTAGTGCGAGTTGCAAGAAGCGCTCTTCACGCACTGCACGATGTTTTTCCACCTCTCTGTCCACATGGCGGGGGTCAGGCTTCGAAAGCCCTATAAGCTCCAAGCGCTGCTACTTGGAGGTTCGGGGTACTTAGTAACCCATTAGAAGTGTAGTCAGAACCCCACATATAAGCCCCTTAAGTACCCTAATAGGGCCATATTTGGGTTGTAAGTACAGTCATAATTGGGTTACTAAGTACAATGAACCTCCAAGTGCCGGTACTGAGGGCTTGCGTGGATTCTGCTGCTGTGCAAGAAGGCTCGTTAGCCTCTGGTTGCCTCACCGCACCTTCTGCTTTGGAGCGGCAGCTGCCTCAGACTCACGAGCTACTGTAGTCACCCTCAACCCTCAACCCCAGACCCTAAACCCTAAACCCTAAACCCTAAACCTAAACCCTAATCCCTATGATCTTCTGCAGAGACTTCCTGAGGTCGGGTCGTTCGGCAGCTTCCACATAGCAACCACCTCCAATCATGGAGATATCCGGAACAGCCCAGGGGCCAGTCCCAAAGGCAAGCCCATGTGGCTCCCAAAAGACTGGGGGGCGGACGAGATAGGCCAGCGCAAGGAATCCACAGTGGGGATACCTCACGGCGCCACCACTCCGCTGGGGTTTGCGAGATTAGGGGGTACCTTTTTGGAGTCCTTAGTAAATGGGGATCCTACTAATTCCTCCTATTTGGGGGTCTATGTTGGAGGTCGCTTATTCTCGTAAGCCCCCGTATGGAACTGTGGGCAGACTGACACACCGCACAGGTTTTGGCCTCCAGGTCGGCGAGTTCATTGTGTACCTTGCAGCATTGCAGCGTCAGTCGAGAGAAGGGCCAATCAGCCTCATCCTCATGTCAACTCCCCTCAACTGAAAGCTACCTTGCAATTAGGCCGTCTAGGGTCAAACGTCGGGCCATAGGGTCTCGGATTCCCTGTGCTCTGATTTTAGTCCTTGGAGGATGAAAGCCGGCATCTTAGGGGAAGGGCCGTCCACAAGAGCCCTGAAGAAGTGGGCTTGCGGACTTTTTGGCCTGGCCGCCCCCATTCTTTCAAAGGGTTCCGGAAAGCCGATGCCAGGGCTGGAAGGAAGCTGGTAGCAGCTAAACCATTCTTTCATTCTCTGCTGCTACTCCGTCTGAACCCTGGCAAGCCAAGTCAACACCTGCACTGCTGACGAGGCGCATCAGGAGTAAGAGTAGGAACACAGAGTAGACGCGCGTCTGGCGACAGTACAGCTCACTGCCTACCGTCACTAGCATCGCTGCAACCCAGCAGGATGCACTTCCCGCAGCATTAGTACAGCTTGGCACAGGAGCTCCAAACCAAGCCTATCTCAGATTTTATCAGATTCGCGCACGGCACCTTCAATGGCCCAGTTACAGCTCAGGCCACGGCCCACAACCGCATCGAAGAAAGAAGCAGGGGCATCGCAATGCTGAGCAGAAAGCGGCAGATGTAAAGTGCCTTTCAACAGGAACAACCTACAATCTCAACAACTGCACTTCGGATGCCAATCACACAACAATTGTGCCACAGATGCGCCTCGCCGGATAGCTGACCACCCATGGCCTGCGAACATAAACAGAAGAAGGGCAAGAGAGAGAAGCCAGGGAGGAACCAATAGAGGCGAAGGGTTTGTCGGAGGAGGTGGGCTCAAGGCAAGGAGGGGTTGAGGCTTGTCTCACATCGGCGCTCAGACGAAGGCATGGTGGGTTCATGGGTCGCCCTGAACCTGATCTCACACAGCAGCTCGCACCATGTGCAGCAACGGCAAGGACGAGGGAATCCTGGGCGGCTCCCGCTCTTGTGCACGCGAGCACACTCTCTGCATGCACGAAACCTGCATGCAGTTTGCAGAAAGTGAGGCGAGCACGAGTCTTTCCACCAGGAAAGCTTGAAAAGGCGGCCATCTGCTAACGCCGCCTCCAAACACATGACCACTTGGACAGTCACAGCTGTCAAGCCCTGCTCCCAAGCCACGAACTTGCAACAGTTTTTGGGCTGCGCAGGCGACACCCTAACCCAGCCTCACCCTAAATCCTCGTGGCCACCCTCTCATAAACCCCGCTCCGAAAGCCCAAACGCCCCCCAAACTCCGAAACTACTCCGTGGCCTGAAAGAGTGCCAGCAGGTCGGCGGGGGCTTCGGGCACCTGTGCAAGAAAGTGTCCACAGAGGTTTGCTAGCTGGTGAGCGACACATACCCCAGCTGTCCGTGAAAAAGCGAAAGCAACTGTATCTAGGGATCCTCGGATGGATTCTTTTGCCCGTAAGAACCCGAATCATACCATGGCTTCGTCGATACTAGACACAATCTCAGTGTGGTGTGGGGCTTGCACCGTCAGCGGCATGAAGACAATGGTGAAGACAAAGAGCCTGAGCGAGGTCAGCTTTTGCGGGGCCGGGGAGGGCCGAGGGCCATGGGAACCCGAGCCGAAAATTGAGCTCCGTGCTTGGAGGTTCAGGGTACCTATTAACCAACCATAACTGTACTTACAACTGTACTTATAAGCCCCTTAAGTGCCCTAATATGGTTATAAGTACAGTTGTCAGTACAGTTATTTTTGGTTGATAAGTGCCAACTGCGAAGACAGCACTGAGCTCAGCATGGGCTTCACACTCGAGCATGCGATCTCGCTTGACTCACCTATCCAGCCTAAAACTTTAAACGCCAAAACCCTAACCAACAAACCCTGAACCCCAAAACACGAAAAAAACACCCAACCCCTAAAGCCCTACCCTAAACCTCTCTATCAGATGTTTAAGATCCGTGCTTGACTAGTGAAAGCTAGAACCCTAAATCCTGAACCCTAACCCCTAAACCCTTGGCCCTACACCTAAGCCCCGCCCCGGGCGCCCGGGCACCACGTGCGCAGCAGCGCCACAAGTGAAGGAGCGACCGACCAGCGCTCGCCAGGCATCGGTCCAGACCTGTTGCTCCACAAGTTGGGGGTTTGGGGTTTGGGGTTTGGGGTTTGGGGTTTGGGGTTTGGGGTGTAGGGTTTAGAGTTTAGGGGTTTAGGGTTTGGGGAGGTGGCACAAAAGCTGTGAAAGTCCATGGGGGCCTTGGGGGCCTTGGGATCGCCCTTGCGACTCAGGGAAGAGTGTCCCTTACAAGAGGTTCTTTCGGTAGCCTCTGTGGCTTAAAGGTTTCAGGATGAGGGTTTAGGGAGAGCTCCGGGTGGGAGGAGGGGGGTGGGATTCAGGGTGTGTTCAAAAGCTGCGGGAAATTCGAGGTTGGGAGGGCTATTTAAGAGCGTTGTGGGCTTTTTTCTTCAAGGCCACGCCTGTGGCACTCAGAGATAAACCCAAGGACGCAGGTGTAAACCCTAAACCCTAAACCCTCAACCCTCAACCCTAAAACCCTAACACCCTAAAACCCTAAAACCCTAAAACCCTAAAACCCTAAAACCCTAAAACCCTAAAACCCTAAAACCCTAAAACCCTAAAACCCTAAACCCTAAACCCTAAACCCTAAACCCTAAACCACAACCCTAAACCCTACAACCCTCACCCTTAACACACTGCAAGCGCCGAATCTCTGAGCCCTGAAACCCTGGTTGCTTTACTGGCTTGCGAGCGAACCCTAAGTGCTAAACAAACCTTCTACGGCCCAAAAGTCCCTTAATACCCTGCTCTTCTTAGCCTCCCACACCACCACAGCCAACCGCACTCAAAGTTCCCAACAAGTTGCTGGTTCGTCGGACGTAGGGTACTTCGGGAGTTCGGGAAAATCTGGTATTGAAGAAGCAGGCTCCTTAAAAACCCCAAACCCTAAACCCTAAACCCCAAACCCCAAACCCTAAACCCTAAACCCCAAACCCTCGTCGCATCGGCCTCAGGCTCCCTCAACACAACCACGGTGCCCAGGAGGAGACCTCACCAGGTCTTCGTGTCTCCCAGAAAATCGAGAGTTTGGAGCTTTTGGCCTGGTCTGGGGTTTAGGGTTTAGGGTTTAGGGTTGGGTTTCGGGTTTAGGGTTTAGGGTTTAGGGTTTAGGGTTTAGGGTTTCGGGTTTCGGGTTTCGGGTTTAGGGTTTAGGGTTTAGGGTTTAGGGTTTAAAGCCTTTGGGCCCCCCCGTTTGGTCGTGGATGAGGAACCGCTAACCTTCTGGTGCCGTAGAAGCCCTACAAGTATGAACCTTTTCGGGTTCCTGTAGGGAAACCGGGAAGGTATGGACTTCGAAACCCGAAGGGGCTATGGACCATTTAGGAAAAGCGCCCAGCAGCCAACGACATGCTCAGCATGCATCCCAGCCCCTAAAGCATGGATACTTGGGGGACTGAAGGTTCAGAGCACGGGGCTGACAACCCCACACCCAAAACCCTAAACCCTAAATCGGGCTTCGTGGGTTTAGGAAATCATGTCTGCGAGCACCGGCATTGACATCTGAACCCCGAAAGTGAGTCCACGTCGTGCCTATAGAGCTTAGGGTGCATTGCCTCGGGTTAAGGATTAGGGTTTAGGTTTTAGGGTTGGGTCTTTTCCATAGCCTTCAAAGTTGAGGCCGTAATCTGCTAGTTGTTTAGAAAAGATAATGATCCCCATATTGCCCTTATAAGGAAGAATATGTTTGATAGTCTGGGGGTTCTTGTGCATGTCGTAGTAATAAAGAGAACAAGGGTATTCCTGGGTATCCAAGGAAAACGCGCCGCCAACTATGCGAAGCTTTTGCTCCGCTTCGGGCCCTAAAAACTCTGAACTTGCAACCCTAAACCCTAAACCCTAAACCCTAAACCCTAAACCCTGACATCCTGAAATCCTGGCAACATAAACCATCAGAGCCGGACAGGGTCGAGCCTTCACGCAGGCTGCAAGGGGACTGTTGCCTTTTCTCTTTTGAAGGCTGGCTCTGGGTAGTTTGTCGAATGTGGCGTGGGGTTGGGATTCCATTTCGATCACAAACTTCTATTGCTCCACCTTCAGGCTGGAGGATCTTCTGTCCTCCTCAGCTGATCTTGTACGAAACGACTGTCGCCGCCACAGTCAGCATTGCCCCACGTCACCACAGATCCATCAGCCCGGAGAGCAGCAAAAGCACCTCCAGAAGCTTGCACGTGCTGCACGCTCTTGAGCTGCTCTTGCACGGCACTGCTGTCGCCGCCACGGCCAGCATTTCCCCACGTCACCACGGATCCATCAGCCCGGATCGCGGCAAATGCCTGTGAAGAAGCTTGCACCTGCAGCACGTTCTTGAGCTGCCGTTGCACGGCACTGCTGTCGCCGCCACCGCCAACACTGCCCCAGGTCACCACAGATCCATCAGTCCGGATCGCAGCAAATGCCTGCGAAGAAGCTTGCACGTGCTGCACGTTCTTGAGCTGCTCTTGCACGGCACTGCTGTAGCCGCCATGGAAAACAGCGCCCCAGGCCACGACAGATCCATCATGCCGGATCGCAGCAAAAGCGTTCACAGAAGCTTGCACCCGCTGCACGTTCCTCAGCTGATCTTGTACGTCACTGCTGTCGCCGCCACCGTGTTCCCAGCCCCAGGCCACAACAGATCCGTCAGCCCGGATCGCAGCAAAAGCGTACATAGAAGCTTGCACCTGCTGCACATTCCTCAGCTGATCTTGAACGGCACGGCTGTCCCCACCACCATGGGAATCACCCCAGGTTACCACAGACCCATCAGCCCGGATGGCAGCAAAAGCACCTCCAGAAGCTTGCACATGCTGCACGTTCTTGAGCTGCTCTTGCACGGCACTGCTGTCGCCGCCACAGCCGGCATTGCCCCAGGTCACCACAGATCCATCAGCCCGGATAGCAGCAAAAGCACCTGCAGAAGCTTTCACCTGCTGCACACGCTTGAGTTGCTCTTGCACAGCACTGCTGTCACCGCCACGGCGAGGACAGCCCCAGGTCACCACAGATCCATCGGCCCGGATCGCGGCAAATGCCTCTCTAGAAGCCTGCACCTGCTGCACGTTCTTGAGCTGCCCTTGCACGGCACTGCTGTCGCCACCAAAGTCTGGATGGCCCCAGGTCACGGCAGATGCATCAGTCCGGATCGCCGCAAAAGCACCTGCAGAAGCTTGCACCTGCTGCACGTTCTTGAGCTGCTTTTGCACGGCACTGCTGTCGCCACCATGGAAAGCTTCGCCCCAGGCCACCACAAAGCCATCACCCAGGAGTGCAGCAAAGGCAGCAGGGGCACCTGGTCGTTGCCAATGGGTTCCAGTCGAAAGGCGAACTTGTCCGACATGCAGGATCAGCACGTCATTGTCTTGTAAACGTGCTCGCTTGACGGTACCTCCGTCCAGCGTATCCCCAGAGGTTGTCAGCAGCCTTCCCTTGCCAACTCTTAGAGCGCCCCAAGCTCTTTGGCACAAGCAGGTGACAGACTCTTCTGGCTCCGTTGCCAAAGTCACGCTCTTGCCACTCAGGAGGTGCACATGGACTGAGATCGACATGATGCCACCTCAAGCGCACGCCTGTCACTTCAGCCAAACATCAGCACCAAACCCTGCACAGCGCTTCACAAGCCACAGGGGTTCCTGAGGCCATCATGGGGGGGGGGGGGGGGGCAGGAGTTGACATGAAGTGATTCGGGAGTCCTTTGTGGGTTGTTGGAGGGTTTGGGGTTCCTGGGTTGCTAGGTTGCCAGAACCCCGAGCTTCTACATTTTCGGCCTGACTCCTAAATTCCTTGCTGTATAAGAACCCAACAAGATCAAGAAGTCATGCCCAAGTGCGTTCACCTGTGGGGCTGTCATCCAAGAAGTTCTGGCCAGTCTGACAGCATAAGTTGACCGCAAGATGGGCAGTTCTCTAGAAGTGTACCAGGATGTACCAGGAGCTGCTGTCGCCCATAGACCCTGCGGCACAGCTCTTGACCTCCGACCTGCTGCATAGACTACCAAGGCGTTCGGGAAGCCGGCAGCCTGCGACGTGCTGCTAAACTGCTTCTGCTAAACACGAGGGGTTCTACCTATGCCGGTCGCACACGCTGAACACTAATTACGGGCATCCAGGCCTGCATCAGCAATAGCCCTAGCAGTACCCAAACATGCCATCGAGGTTCAACCTGTGCACGGCTTGCAATCGGCATGGTGGGCGTGACCGTGAGCATGCGCATGCCGTGGACATGTCAATGTACCTGACTTCAATACTGCTTGAGTTCACGGCGCAGTGGGGGGGGGGGGGGTGGGAGGGGTGGGAGAAGGAAATGCGGTGGGGAGCAGGTGGCTGGGGGAGGGTGGTTGAAGGTCAGGGGGTGGGCGGATCCAGGCGAATCTGACACGATCTTGCGGGGTCAGGGGTGAGGGGAGGGGGGGTTGGGAGGGCCACACCTCCCCGATTTGCCCAACCCTGCACGCCCCTCCCGCACCCCCACTAAGGACCCACACATGAGCCTCGCCGCCTGGTCATTCTTGTATAGAATTGTCAGATGAACTACGCACACGATGTGTGGTGAGCGAGGGAGCGCGTCAGTCCCAAAGCCGCTGCCGTGAAGAGCGAGAGAACAGTAGCTCAGCACTTCATCCCCACCGCTTGGACATCTTCCAGTCCCTGGGGGGCGTTCGCACCTCGAAGGGCAGCTTTAGTGCCTGGCCCAGGCCGTCACTGTGCACCTGCGACATTCGTGCCGCAGGCAACGCTTGAAAGCCATTTGGGTCCCCTTGGGGACCCTTGGGGATGCTTGGGGTTCGGTAAAAAAAAAAAAAAAAAAAAAAAAAAACAACCGTGGGGACCCTTGAAGCCTTGGACTCAGCACGTCAGTAGCCCTTGCAGCCACGTTGGGCAACATGCACCCATCATACGCGAAGTATGAAGTAAAAAACGATTGAAGAAATATCGAGCACGTCAAAGAAAGGACACTGCCAAGTAGAGCCTGAAAGTGACAAGCCCAAGTCATTTGTAGATGCCCCGCCCAGGCACCCACCAGCGCACATTAATTTATGTCAATGCCCCAGGGCTTGATCTACATTGTCGGCAACCCTACAGTTTAAGAAATCGCAACAAAGGGCCCAGAGTCCGCATATCTCGCACAGCCCCCCCCCCCCCCCACCCAACCTTCGGGTTCACCCGGTGCATAACGACTGCCAGCCCGGCAAGGGCTGGCTCCAAGGATATCACGCACCTCAGTCCACGCCGCGGCTCGCTTTGGGAATCGATCGCTGCCACCTCTTTGCAGCCACATCTAAGTACAAGGGTTTAGGGTTTAGGGTTTAGGGTTTAGGGTTTAGGGTTTAGGGTTTAGGGTTTAGGGTTAGGGTTTAGGGTTTAGGGTTTAGGGTTTAGGGTTTAGGGTTTAGGGTTTAGGGTTTAGGGTTTAGGGTTTAGGGTTTAGGGTTTAGGGTTAGGTTTTAGGTTTAGGGTTTAGGGTTTAGGGTTTAGGGTTTAGGGTTTAGGGTTTAGGGTTTAGGGTTTAGGGGGTTTAGGGTTTCGGGTTTAGGTTTAGGGTTTAGGGTTTAGGGTTTAGGGTTTAGGGTTTAGGGTTTAGGGTTTAGGGTTTAGGGTTTAGGGTTTAGGGTTTAGGGTTTAGGGTTTAGGGTTTAGGGTTTAGGGTTTAGGGTTTAGGGTTTAGGGCAGCATAGGCCTGAGGGCACCACATTGAGAAGCGAAAGTGCAGCAACAGGAAGGCGGCTCCGACCCTCAGCACAGACTTTCGTGGTCATTGCTTTTCTTGCAGCTGCATGTGTCGCCTTTCCAACCACTAGGGGTCAAGAACCCCGAAGCGTGCAGGTATGGACGATGACGACGAGAATGGCGAGCGAGGACGTCGACAACGACGTTTTGTGAAAGTTGGAAAAAATGTAAGATGAAAGCTGTCGACAGATGTGCGAACATCCAATCAGACGAAGCCAGCGCTTGGCCTAGCCTGCGTGCTGCAGCACATTTTCCGACGGCTACTCCTACATGGCAGGCCACTGCCTGGGCCATTGACGCAAGTAGCACCCATAAAGCCATGACCAGGGGGTCTGCTACTATCACGAGCAACACCTTGCCCACCCGTGGCCTCTGTACATACAAAGCCTGTGTTCCGAACAGCACTAGGCTTGAACTTCAACAATTTGCCCAGCTTCTACTGCTGCACCTGAACATGTACAACGAAAGCAAGACGCCCTCTAGCAGTCAGAGTCACAAGTACACGCATTCTGCCGCGTACACCCATGCACACGGAAACCCCAACATCCTGCAAGATGATGAAGGCTCTGCCAAGCAGCTGGAGCCCCAACAGAAGGCCGCAGAAGTGAGCCGAGCCCAGCTCGTACTCCAGGGAGTAACCCAGCACCTGGGAGTTCTCTTTCCGGTGGATTTGGGGGTTTACGATATGGGGGGTACCTTACGAGGGTCCTGATTACTAAGGAATTCTACTATTTGGGGCCTGTTCTAGGGGTCCCCTATTTTCGTAACCCCCCATTTGAAGAAGGGCCTTTTCGGGGTGAGCACCTGGCTGTTCCTCGGTTTGCTTGAGAATGAGATCTGAACCCCGAGCACTCAAGGGATCTTAGCTGGCAAGTCTGGGGCTCAGGCTCTCCCTTGGCCTTGGGGGCTTGGGGGTATCTTTTGAATCCGGTGCCGTGTTCCACCTGCTTCCTAGTCCTAAACATGCTTGAACCCCTTCATCCCAAAGCCCAGACCAGCCAGGCTGCCAAGAGAAGTGAGGAGCTCAAGAAGCCGCGGAGGTAGCCTTCCGTCAGCCACAGCTCCAAGTCTGCATGCTCTTTGTGCCGCGTAGGTCTATGCATACATGCCCCAATCTTGAGCATTCCAACTTGAAGGCGGTGGGATGGGAGGAGGAAGGGGAAGACACCATAAATGGGGGGGGGGGGGGGGGGGGGGGGGGCGGGGGGGCACTATACACACATGCCTGTGTCAGACTCGAATGGTTTGTCTTTGTGGTGTCAGATCTATCTCAGGCAGCGGCACAGGTTTTGTCTAAGAAATGTCTGCCATCTACAGTGGCCTTCAACTGTTGAAACTCAAAGACGGATTTAGGATCCATCTGGTGCACATCACTACCACGCCAAGACAAACGAAACCGGCAAACCCAAACTGGTTGGTTGAGATTGGCCCCATGGGACAACAATGATAATCCGCGGTATGCCAGGCATAAATGTCCCACATACCACCAGGAAGGTACCCCCCACATCTTTAACCTGAGAACGGTTTGCATGCGCAGAGTTCAATGGTAGCAATCAGCAACAATCACCAAAGCTCCACCTACCCTGCCATGAACTCAGAGCAAGCCCCCCTGTATCTCGCAGCCCAAAATGCGCGACACCCTGAAACCTTAAACCCCCGAAGTTGGAAAGGTTTCTTTCTTGCTGGACTCGAACTCGCTGTGAAGCGGGACAGATACGTCCTCCAGCTACACTGAAACTTGCATCATCCTGGAAAGGGTTTAGGGTTTAGGGTTTAGGGTTTAGGGTTTAGGGTTTAGGGTTTAGGGTTTAGGGTTTAGGGTTTAGGGTTTAGGGTTTTCGGGTTTCGGGTTTCGGGTTTAGGGTTTAGGGTTTAGGGTTTAGGGTTTAGGGTTTAGGGTTTAGGGTTTAGGGTTTAGGGTTTAGGGTTTAGGTTTTAGGGCTTAGGGACAGGCCTGGCTCCAGCGGCCACAAGGCATGCAGAAGCCAGCGCTTGGCCTGGCAAATGCCGGGGCTCTGTCTCAGCTCTACTACCCTAAGCTCTGGGTGCTCTAAGTCTACAGACATAAACAGTCTTGAGACCTTCATAGGACCCTTGCAAAACCCTGCCGAAACTACTGCTGTTGCTAGTGTTGTTGAAACACAGGGCGGCCTTATGAAAAAATCTGCAAGGCAGCATCTTGAAACCGTTTTGGCACTTAAAACAGTTTTGGCACGTGTACCTTTATCCAAAACATTGTTGAAGTCGTGCTTCAAGTTGTTTTGAAGCATGTGTACAGCTTGTTGAACCCCAATTGAAAGTTCCTTTCACAAGCCATCTTTTAAACCTCTTCAACCTCATCCTTCTTAAGTCAGTCTCAAACCCTCCAAAAATCTGCTTTTTCATCCCTATCTTGAAGCTGTCTGAAAAACTTCTGTAAACCTCCACACACTCATAAAGTGTTCTTCAAACCTTCTTGGAACCAACTAACAACTTACAACCCCGCAGCTCTTAACAAATACGGGCAAAGCATCAGGTTGTTCTTACTAGATTTTAACTTTTACGGAGTCTCTACCGCGAAAAAATATAGTAACCCTTTCACCTGGTCCAACCTTCGGCCAGCCAAAAGCAAACATCCCCCAACCGCCACACCCCACCCAAAAGGGGCGCCCCCTATCTGCAGACGCCACGTGCGTATGAAGCGCAGAATATAGCGGCCGAGACCCCGACCTGGCCTCGAAGCCCTGAGCGAAGCGCACGGCCGCCGGGTCCAAGCAAAGCCCTGCAACAGGTTTAGGGTTTAGGGTTTAGGGTTTAGGGTTTGGG
Organism: Symbiodinium natans; assembly: GCA_905221605.1. Taxonomy (NCBI): domain Eukaryota; class Dinophyceae; order Suessiales; family Symbiodiniaceae; genus Symbiodinium; species Symbiodinium natans. Next base: position 62,588 of record CAJNDS010002435.1, read on the forward strand.
GTTTAGGGTTTAGGGTTTGGGGTTTAGGGTTTAGGGTTTAGGGAGGTTCAAAATCTTGAGGAGCTCAGACTGAGAGGCTTGGGGTTTAGGGTTTCCCGGGTTTAGGGGTTAAGGGTTAAGGGTTGAGGGTTGAGGGTTTAGGGTTTAGAGGTTTCGGGTTAAGGGGCCGTAGGGTGGAGCCTTTGGAGTCTTGGGAGCCCTTTTGGGGATACCCTGAACCCTAAACCCTAAACCCTAAAACCTAAACCCTAAACCCTGATGTGAAGCCGATGAGACCCTGTGCTGACCTGCAGGGCCCGGCGGCGGGAAATCAGCCCGAAGCATCCTGGCGCCCCAACAGTGAGTTTAGGGTTTAGGGTTTAGGGTATAGGGTTTAGGGTTTAGGGTTTGGGGTTTGGGGTTTAGGGTTTAGGGTTTAGGGTTTAGGGTTTAGGGTTTAGGGCTTAGGGGGTCACACGTTGATATCTGACCGTGTGGTGGCGGGCCTGTACGTTTTAGGGCATACACGGAAAGCGCTGTAAATTACAGGACTTCGTGCGTGTGGCTGTGGAAATTGAGGGATTCGTGCTTTAGGAAATCCAGGAACTCAAACTTAGGGCACTCATTTTAGCACACCTTCCCCAAGCGATCCAGGATGTTCGCTTGGGGACCAATTGCCAGCGCCAGACCCAGCTGTAGTTGTGTTCGATGAGACGCACATTGTATAAAAGAGGCAAAAATGCCGCAAATAGCAGGGTTTTGGTCATGTTCGCAAAATGGCATGAACGCTTATGACAGTGCCTTGTGTGGCTGAACATCAAACATCCTCCAGCAACATGTTGTACAAAGAGGCAAAAGCGCCGCAAATAGCAGGGTTTTGGGCATGTTCGCAAAACGGCATGAACACGTGTGACAGCGCCCGTTTTGCTGAACATCAAACATCCTCCAGCAACATGTTGCACAAAGAGGCAAAAACGCCGTAAATAGCAGGGTTTGGGGATGGTTAGAGTCAAATGGTCGTAACCAATCCCCCCCCCTCCCCCCCCCCCCTCCCCGCCCCTCAACAGAAGAACACTCTCTCCAGACCGGAAATTTCAAGAAAACCACACGGGCAAATAGCAACGTGTCAGGGCTTAGGGCTTAGGGCTTAGGGCTTAGGGCTTAGGGGTTAGGGGTTTGCGTTTAGGGTTTGGAGGTAGGCTTCAACATCAGGCTGCAAAAACTGTGAAACAACCGTCGGCTCGCCCTTTCACAGGGAACAGGGGAAGTTGACTAGGGATGTCGTGTCCAACAACTTCTAAACCCTCAGCCCTCAGCCGCACGACTTCGAGGAAACAGGGTTCCAGTGGCTCCAGAGCCCCGAATTCCATGACGTTTCTGGCGTGCTTCTTGAAACAGCACTGAACGGAGCTACAATCCCGACAACTCAGCTGGAGCCCCCTAGTCCCGACTCCCGCAACGCAACTCCGAGTGCGCAAGCGACGCCGAAATGCCCTGATGCCAAGGCAGCACCGAAGAAGACGGGTGTCCTGTATAGGGCCGCCAGCCACGTGAGCAGCGCCAAGGAGAAAGCGCAGCTGGGTGCGGGGCGCTCCTTGTAGACCTTCAGGAGGCAGTTTGGGAGCCAAGCTTTGCGAAATGCGATGGGGGACCACTGGCGCTTGGGGTTCGATGTGGGTAGTAGCTTTGGGGGCAGACCACAGTTACGGAAAGCCAGCGTGTGCTGCGAGAGCTTGCTTCCGTGATTGCCTGCCACCTATCATGTATGAAAGCACTCTGCGTCCTAGGATCTGGCTGCCTCACAACACCCAGCATCTCCCCAAACAGCGCTTGCTTGCTGATGGGGGCCCCTGGTTTGGGAAACTTGACGGGCTCTTGGATGGGTCCCGGCATATTTTGCATCCAGGGTTTAGGACTTAGGGCCAGGATTTACGGTCTAGGGGCTTCGTCTGCGTCCTCTCTAAGGGAGTTTCAGCATTTCTTGGGTATCTAATGTGTGACATGTGCGTATGTGTTTCTACATTGTAGCAAGAGGAAAGGGAGAGGGAGACAGAGAGAGAGAGAGAGCGAGAGCGAGAGCGAGAGCGAGAGCCAGACACAGAGAGAATGCATACTATATCCATAAATAACATACTTATGGGGTGAGCGCCAGCCTATTCGGGACACCAGTAGAAAGTGTCTTCTCGAAGGCGTGCACGAATCAGTCCCCAATCGCCAGTGAAGGATTTTGAAGGTATTAGCATCCAGGTTTGCTTTTATCGGTATCTTCTTGAAATGAAGACCTGGCTTGCGAATGCCTGCATCACACAAGCGCAACCAAAAGCAGGAGATCCTTCATATCAAGACTCTACGACCTTATAATGGCCCGAAGCCATGGGCGTCTCCCCCTTGTCATGAATACAGCGAGGAGCCCAAACACAGCAATCTACATAAGATCAAAACATCGTCACTCTGACGCCATCAACATCCACCTCCAGCTGCACGGCGACTGAACGCCATACGCCCGACAGGGACAGCGGCGGGATGTCCTCAGGGCTTCCGAAGCTGACAACCTGGCAACTTGCCTCTACAAGTCACTCTGCTGTTGGGGGGTAAAAGGGTTCCTAAACATGATCCAATAGTAGTGCAGGGTACTATTTGGGAGGTTCTACTTTTTGGGATCCTCTCAAGGGCCTGGGTACAAGTCACTGTGCTGTTGAGGGATACATTGGTTCATGCCTTGCCAAGCCACGTTGAAGTTGCAACAATCTGTGCGGCATTCAAAGGTCTTGGAAAGTGCAGAGAGCTGGTAGAAGATGTTATCACAGGTCCTAAGTTTCGGCCCGTAGTACCCTAAACATAAGGCTTTTCATGTTAAGAGTCTGCCGAAAAGAGGAAACAGCTGTGAGAGCTGACCACATGTCTTTTCGGTCCTCCTCCTCAGAGCGGTGTACAACCTGACGGCAGAATCGAGCGACTGTCGGCCACCCCGGAGTCGTGGGTGCTCTCAATGATATCCAGACTTTGTCACTGCATCTGTTCCGGGTTTCATTCCGAGAACACCACGACGACGACCACCACCACCACCACCACCACCACTACCACCACTACCACCACTACCACCACTACCACCACTACTACCCTCCATCCTCACCACATGCTCACAGCATGACGACTGCCGTTGCAAGGCCTGTGGCATCGCTCGCCACGAAGCGGCCGCCGATGGCTGTTTTGCTTGCTGCTACTTCCGGCTTGTCACTTGCGGTCTGCATACATGTCCTTAACATGAGGCATTCGGGCCTTACCGGTCAGTATTCGGTACTGCGGTGCTCTATTTTCCGTAACATTGCATGAACAGACGTGCAGAGCAACGCATCCTTCTGAATCATGCACGTGGCTTCGACCACATGCGTAACCAAACTGTTGCATGCAAAGGTGCTGATTGCAACATGCACTGCTTGAAGAATCACACGCGACAAAGTCACACGCGACAAAGTGCACACTGTCTCACGCTGTCAGCAAAATAGACTTGCTAAGTAGTTACTATTTGGGCCATCATGTAGGCCTGCGCAGACTACGATGGTGTCCACCAGTTGGTTCACTGAGCTGGAGCAGGCAAGTCTGGCACAAGCTGTATTGCACAAGGCTGTCCTGCACGAAGCAAGTCAAGGAGAACGCGCGTTTGCGCCCACGTGTTCGAAGCCTGCGGCGGCGACCCGAAGATGCTGCAGTATACGGTCCAAACATTTTAAACCTAAACCCTAACGAGTCCCATGTTGCTTTCAGCACCGTAAGGGCGCCCCAAAACAGCTGTCAGAGTTTTTTTGACCGACTGAGACTTGGTACTGGTAGAGTTGCGTAGTTGAGTTTGAGTTTTCGGGCTTTGGTTTTTGGAGCCTAAAACCCGAAACCACCTATGCATTCGCGCAAATCATTCTGACATGCCACGATCGGAGCCCGAGACCAGAAAACCCAAGCCCCACAAACCCCTCCAACCCCCTAAAAACCCCCTCCACAACCCCTTTAGACCGCCTTAGAACCCGAAATCCCGTTGCAACAAACACAACTTCAATAGCACGCCCAGACTGCCCCTCTAGATCGACTTTAGAAACTAAGAATAAAAAAAATAATAATAATAAAATAATTGCAAATAAAAAAAAATAAAACGACTTGAAGACCTGACATGGGTACCTCATCGACCACAGGTCGTTGCTCACTGCAACCACCATGCCGGGCTCCAAAGGAACCTGCTGGCGCTTAGGGGGTTGAGGTATTCAGGGTCGTCTAGGGTTTAGGGTTTAGGGTAGGGTTTAGGGTTTAGGGTTTAGGGTTTAGGGTTTAGGGTTTAGGGTTTAGGGTTTAGGGTTTAGGGTTTAGGGTTTAGGGTTTAGGGTTTAGGGTTAGGTTTAGGGTTTAGGGTTTAGGGTTTAGGGTTTAGGGTTTAGGGTTTAGGGTTTAGGGTTTAGGGTTTAGGGTTTAGGGTTTAGGGTTTAGGGTTTAGGGTTTAGGGTTTAGGGTTTAGGGTTTAGGGTTTAGGGTTTAGGGCTTAGGCTGCTTGCAGCGTTGGGCTTTGAGCTTTGGGATGTCGGTTGAAGCTTCGGGCCTAAACTCTAAGCGCCCTAAGCCTTCTTGTCACAGTGAAGTTCAAGTTGCGAGTCCTGGGCAGAGGTCTTGATGCAGAACGGGTCTGCCCAGACCCCTGGGGAAGGATCCAATAAATAGATCTCCTTAAGGGTTCCTAAGAATGACCCTTTAGTAATATAGGGTACTATTTGGGGGTTCTATTTTTGGATCCTCCCAGGGGTCTGGGTGAGTGCTAATCGACATGCTTCTAGGGTGCTTGGCCAGGGATGACAGCTTGCTTCGAGAACTGGACAGGTGACGCGGAGGACCCTCATGATGGTCAGCTAGAAAAAAACCTGAAAAAACGCCCGCATAGTCAGACTGAGGAGGTACGGAAGGCTACTGTTCAAGGCCTGTGCATTCGTAGATCACAGGCGCAACGCACTGCTCTTGCAGATCAATCTGTTTTGCGCGCGTGGAGGCGGGTATGCTCGTGACGGTTACAACAAAGTGGGCACAAACGGTGCAGCAGGTAAGCTTGTGTTGGCCGGAGATGTACAAGACATGCAGCATCCTGCCACGATCCATGTGCTACACTGTGTGGACTACAGATGCATCTCTCCACATCTCCCAATGAAAAACATAGCCGCATGTTGCGGTCTCGATGGAGATTACTAGAAGGCATTCGCCAGTCCAGCTCCTAAGCTGCTGAAGTGAGCCACCGAAGCTCGGCGCAAAAGGCGGCTCGCGCCCTAACCTGCCAGCTGATAGTCGTAGACAACACACACGAATTCAATTCAACAAGCTCCTCTCTGAACCCTAAACTCCTCGAACCCTGTGGCAAAAGATCATGCATCTAGAGCTCCTAGGCCAGCCAGTTGCAAAGCCCGGCCAGAACTTCGTGATTTTTGCGAGCCGCGCCTACTCCTGCGGCAGCAATGGCAATTGCTGCTCGACGTCACGCCTGCTCGTGTGAAAAGAGACAGGAATCAAAATTCAAAGCGACCTTGGCATCTTCACTCTGGACACACAGACTTTATCCCGCAAGGATGCACAGCAGCAGCCAGATACCTGCAAGCCCACTGTGAATGTTGATATTTTTCAAGATAGGGATAGCCCTCTTATACCCCAAATAGAATGGAATCCCCTTAAAGGGACCCCCAAAAAGGGTACCCCTAAACCCTCAACCCTGAACCCTAAACCCTAAACCCTAAACCCTGAACCATCTTCGGAAACCCCCATGTCAGACCCAACCCCCCGGGTCCTCACGGGAACTGCACCATGCCAAATGCAGAGGCCCAAAGCAACCACGGCCACCTTGGAGTTCAGAGGGCTTACTTGGCCTTTCTCAACTCAGTCCTGCAATAGGGTTTAGGGTTTAGGGTTTAGGGTTTAGGGTTTAGGGTTTAGGGTTTAGGGTTTAGGGTTTAGGGCTTAGGCTTTAGGCTTTAGGCTTTAGGCTTTAGGCCTTAGGCTTTAGGCTTTAGGCTTTAGGCCTTAGGCTTTAGGCTTTAGGCCTTAGGCCTTAGGCTTTAGGCTTTAGGCTTTAGGCTTTAGGCTTTAGGCCTTAGGCCTTAGGCTTTAGGCTTTAGGCTTTAGGCTTTAGGCTTTAGGCCTTAGGCCTTAGGCCTTAGGCTTTAGGCTTTAGGCTTTAGGCTTTAGGCTTTAGGCTTTAGGCTTTAGACTTTAGGCTTTAGGCTTTAGGGTGTGGGGTTTAGGGTTTAGAGTTTAGGGTTTAGGGTTTAGGGTTTAGGGTTTAGGGTTTAGGGTTTACGGTTTAGGGTTTACGGTTTACCAACAAATGGCATACGAGCTTTGAGGGAACGGAGAAATGTCTGCAGTCCGCTGAGTCCAGTGACAGCTCCCAGCGAGCAGCCGGCAATCACGTAATATGCCTGCAGCGACGTTAGCTGGGCTGAATTTCATTCAGGGTTTAGGGTTTAGGGTTGAGGGTTTAGGGACCCTCCTTAGCGCTCAGGCAGCTACGAAACCTTGCCTATCAAGGATTGATTGGCGGGAGCTGGCAAGCCCCGCAATGTTGAGGGGTGCTTGATGCTTTCAGCTCAGGGCACATCACTGACTGGGGAAACCCTAAACCCTAAACCTTAAACCCTAAACCCTTTCGGCGTCCCCACCTCCCTTAGCCGAAAGGACCCCCTTCCGCGATCCTACACCTGCGCCTCATGGCTTGAAAAGCCTTGAAGAGGAGATAGTAGTAGGAGAGTGTGGACACCGAACGCACTTCAATCCACAAGATCTCACATGCAAGGCTCATGGGCCCTGAATCGAGGTTCTACCAGGCTTCGGGTTTAGGGTTTAGGGTTTAGGGTTTAGGGTTTAGGGTTTAAGGTTTAGGGTTTAGTTTTTAGGGTCTAGAGCTCAACTAACCTCATTCGCGCTCACCATCGAACAGGTCTCTCCTCGGAAGCGGTACATGTCAAGCCAGTGAAAAATTGGCGGTTTGCAAAACTTGGGAACCCTAATATATAGGCACCCCTAGAACAACCCTACACCCCAAACCCTAAACCCTAAACCCCAAACCCTAAACCCTAACTTTAACCCTAAACCCTAAACCCTAAACCCTAAACCCACAAATCCTGAACAAAAGTTTAACCGGCCTCTGAGCCTTGGGAACTCGATGTCGAGGGCGCGTCGAGGCCGGTGGGACCTGGAGAGGGCGTCTGCTTACAGTTCTTGAGGATTTAGGTTTAGGCTTAGGAGGGTTTAGACTCTAAGATTTAGGGTTTGCGATTGCTCAGAACTTGTTCACTGTGGGGGGGGGGGGGGGGGGGACGTCATTGCTGACCAAGTAAGGGAGCCGGGAGCCAGGAACAGAGCCTTCGCCTTCCAGAACTGATGAACAATAGCCCGTCGATACACTTGGGCTCTTCCCACGACATCTGTTAAAGCATGTACCCCCCAACCCCAACACTCAAAGCGTGTGCGCGGTAGAATCAGGGGACTCTGACAATGCAGCCTAACATCACTGCATTCTTGGTGAGCGAATTAAGGGCAGGTCAGGGACATGGCAAGGCATGGCCATCTTTGCCCTAAACCCTAAACCCTAAACCCTAAACCCTAAACCCTAAACCCTGAACCCTGAACCCCTAAACCCTAAATCTGCGCCTGGAGCGGTCTCAGACGGAGTGGTCACAGGCGGGGTAGTTGCGGGCGATTTGGACTCGGAGTCTCCACCGTGGGTCCTGGTTTAGGGGGCTCTGAGATCACGAACAGTAAAACAACAACTATGTGTTCGATAGCAATATCTGGACTAGCAATACCCAAACACGGGTAGGAAAACACACTACTGACAACAATCATACTGCAAGAATAAAAAGTTGAAGACAAGAAGTTCAACAGTCGCATCAATGAACGAAACAGCAAAAAACTAGATAGTGATAGAGATGATAATATGAACTAGTAATATTAAGAATACAAAAAATATTTATATTAATACCGATATTAATATTAGTATTAATATTAATACTAATTTTCATATTCATATTCATATTACTATGAATAATAATCATAATAATAATAATAATAATAATAATAATAACAATAGTAATAATAATAATATTAATATTAATACAAATAGTAATATTAATACTATTCGTAATACTCATAATATTCATAATATCTAAATGCAGATACTGATAACCTCACCGCACCTTGGCCCGTCCGTCCTGGTTGGGCTCGCTGCCGTGGCCTGGACAAGATTGGACTAAACCCGCAACCCTGAACTTACTGATTCAGGGTTTAGGGTTTAGGGTTTAGGGTTTAGGGTTTAGGGTTTAGGGTTTAGGGTTTAGGGTTTAGGGTTTAGGGTTTAGGGTTTAGGGTGTAGGGACAAGGAAGTTTGGTTTGGGCACTAGGAGTCTCGGGCACCTATAGCGGACTGATAGCCTCGGACAAAAGAGCAGCCAAAGCTCCTGGGATCCGGCCTCGTCCTTGTCGGTGGTGGATGGCCTCGTCGTCCTCGTTGTCCCCGTCACCTCCGGTCGCTCTCCCTGAACCCTAAACCCTAAACCCTAAACCCTGAACCCTAAACCCCAAACCCTAAACCCTGAACCCTAAACCCTAGATCTTGTCCGATCCGAGTCTCGCAGGCAGGTTGGGGGGTGTTTGGGGGTTGGAATCATCATTCGCACTATCATCGTTGGCATCAGTGCTATGATTGCTATCACGATGACCATTCCTAGGAATGCTATCATGAGTGTCACTACGAGCATTATTGTCACTACGGTCATTGCAGATGCTGTGCAGCCCAGCAACGGTCGTCATCGATGTTCGGGTCACGGTGGTCGCGGTGGTGGTGCTGATGGTGGTGGACGAAACGGTTCTGGTAGTGTGGGTGATGGTCGTGCGGGTGGAAGTGAGGGATGTCGCCGTGTACGTGGCACTCGTCTGAGTCGTGGTCACCCAGACGTAGTCCCATGAAGGCATTGGCCAGGGGCCTGGGCCAAAGTTCAGGCTTCATGCTGCTGGAGGTTTCGGCTTATTCTAAGGAGTTTTCGATGGCAACACCTCATGTAGATTCTTGGTATAGAAGGATGGCTTTGAAAGGATCGAGCATGGGCAAGACACCCAAACAAACCAAGGGTTCGGGGTGAAGATACCAGCCTATAATGCACTGCCTGGTGTCCACGTCTGGACTTGCCCCCGCAAAACTGAATGCCAAACGAAACTGCACCTGCCACCGAAGCACAGAAAAACTCCAGCTCGTAGTTGGAGTCTGCAGAGCACTGCAACAAGCCCATCTCATCATCGTAGCAGTAGGCATAGACACCAGGGCCTGAGCCCTATAGGCTTGAGTCCCGGGATTTGGAGCGTTAGGGTTGAGGAATTCAGGAAATTAAGTCAGGGCAGTAGGGCTTTAGGGTGCTTCGATCTTAGCTCCTTGGAGTTCAAGTGTTGAGGAATGCCTGCAGCTGCAAAGTCTCTCTTCACGAAGAACTGAGCCTCGCGCAGTACTGGTGGACCGCCTTGACGTACTCCGTCCTCAGCACGGGCCCCCTCCTCCGGGGCTCAAGCCTCAACGGTAAGCCCGAAGCCCTAAGCAAAGCCGTCTCCGAATCCCAAGGAACCCCAATGGTCCCCCCCCCCCCCCCCCAAAGCTAACCCGCGCCTAAACCCTAAACCCCAAACCCCAAACCCCAAACCCTAAACCAGAAACCCTAAACCCTAAACCCTAAACCCTAACTCTCGACCCCTGCCCTTCCAAGGCTCCCTTCCACTGGGCCTGATCGGCAGGCCTTCGCTCAGGAGTAGGGGCAGATGGCCTCCTACGGGCCTGGGGGGTGTAGAGCTCTTAAGTTGCACGGGTGAGCCTTCAAAGGCCCGAACCCGAAGTTTGCATTCTCACAGGCATGTGGGGCTGCAGGGCATCTGCTGGAGGTTCTATGTAGCCAGCTCTCAGCTTGAGGGTTGCACGGTTCTCCTCTGGGGAAGGCACCCAAGGGGCCTGCGGTGAGATCGGGGGCGTGGGGCAGCAGTACGGCGCCGCCACGTCGTCGGTCCGTGATCGGCCTTCTGGGGCTCTGGGGGTAAGGCTCGAATTTCAGGACTCACCAGGCCCACCCTAAAGCCCTAAACCCTAAACCCTAAACCCCAAACCCTAAACCCTAAACCCGAAACCCCCCAAAAGGAAAGTCTCAGGCCTCGGGATGCCGTGTTGTTCCACTTGGGATCAGTCAGCTTCAGGCAGGGGCTATAGCATCCGGCGATGCTGCCACTTCCCCAGTGCCGCGCCTGCATGTCCTGAGGGAAGAGGGAGGCCAACTTTCGGGCGACTGGCCCCAAACCCAGGGTTTAGGGTTTAGGGTTTGGGTTTTAGGGTTTCGGTTTAGGTTTTCGGGTTTAGGGTTTAAGGTTTAGGGTTTAGGGTTTCGGGTTTAGGGTTTAGGGTTACCCCGAACCATGTCTTGAAGGCAGAAGGTTGTAAGAGCGTTCCAAGCTGGAGCTCAACAGTTCACGATTTTAGGCTTCTCAACTCACTGCGGCAGCCCAGCGCTTGCGGACTTCGGTCTTGCAACGAAGGCCAAGTGGCATACTTCTTCTGACCCAGCAGCTCTTGTGTCGGGCACTGCTCGAAGGTAAGGCCTCAGGCCACAAACTTCCGCACTGGTTCATGGCACTTAGTAACCACTTATCACTGTACCTATAACCCACTTATGAGCCCCTTAAGTGCCCTAACATGGTTATGGTTACAGTTATAAGTACAGTTCTAACAGTACTTCAAAATGTCGCACAGATCTAAGCGAAAGCGGCAGGCAAGGTAATCTAGCCTAGCAACAGCAAAGCTGGAGCGCTTGCACAGGGCCAGCTTCGCAAAATGATCTTTCACATTGCAAGACTGCCTGAACCTCGACCTTGAGCTGCTACAACTCTAAATTGTGCCTGAACCAGCATAGGCGCCTCTCTGTGCGCTGCAGCATCTGAAGCCCCACACCCCACACCCTAAACCCTAAACTCCAAACTCCAAACTCCTAAACCCTTACCCCGAAACCCTGAAGGTGGAACTTCAGGCAAGAAGCTTGAGCAGTCTATCACGGTGGGGTGCGTGTTGCCACCTTCGGCGGGCACAAGGGTCCACTTAGGGTGCTGTTCGTTCAAGTTTAAGGCTCAGGGTTGAGGTTTAGGGTTTAGGGTTTAGGGTTTAGGGTTTAGGGTTTAGGGTTTAGGGTTCAGGGTTCAGGGTTTAGGGTTTAGGGTTCAGGGTGGAGGGTTTGTTTAGGGTTTCGGGTTAGGGAGGGGGGGGGGGGGACCTTGTTCTAACAGATCCGATCATACACGGCACCTACCCTGCTTCAAGCAACATAGCACCACCGCATGTCAGAGCCGCACATACAAACCGTAGACAAGGGGCTCGGACTGCAAAAATCCAGCAACAAGGAGGTTCACTTATGGCTTCTGAACTGAAGCCCTAAACCCTAAACCCTAAACCCCAAACCCCAAACCCTAAACCCGAAACCCTAAACCCTAGCATAGCCTTCCCAAGCCGCATCGCGCTACGGCCCACCTCCAGTGCAGCTTCCCGCGATGAGGAGCCGGAAGGGCAGGGTCCAACCGTCAACCTGAGGGGTTTAGGGTTTAGTCTTTTAGGGTTTAGGGTTTAGGGTTTAGGGTTTAGGGTTTAGGGTTTAGGGTTTAGGGTTTAGGGTTTAGGGTTTAGGGTTTAGGGTTTAGGGTTTAGGGTTTAGGGTTTAGGGTTCTCAAGGCTCTCATGGGTACTTATAAGCAGGCCGATAAGAAGGGTAACTGCGCTATGTAAAAAGAAACCACAATTCAGGAACACAAGCTGGGAGTGAGAACGAGTTCAGCTTGGGCTCAGTGCATCAAGACCGGCTGGTCGCATGTTGCAGCCATATCTTGGTTTGATAGGCTATCCTAGGGACCCTGGCACTCATGCACCAATGCATGAAATCAACGTGCACCCCTGTGAGGGGGAAGCTAGAAGGCTAAACCCCAAACCCGAAGCCTAAACCCTAAACCCTAAACACTGACCCCAAACCCTGAGCCTAAACCCTAAACCCCAAACCCCAAACTCCAATCCGAACCTGGCCAGGCCAAAGGAACCAAGCTGACGTCAACGAAGTCGCAATCCTTCGAGTTCTGGCCATTGCAGGGGGCTCCTGCAACTCAGCATGGTCAGGGTTTAGGGTTTAGGGTTTGGGGTTTAGAGCTTAGGGTTTAGGGTTTAGGCTTTAGGGCGAGTTGTTGTTACCCATTGTTTCCCTGAAACACTGAACCCTCAACCCGAAGCTAAACCCTAGTCGACTCAACCCTAAACCAAACTCGAAAGCCTCAGCACGGGCACGGCCTCTTCGGCCAAATGTCGCCTCGAACTTTGTGTCGATCGGCGGCGCACATGCCCAATAGTTTCCGCCGGAGCCTCTCATGGACAACAGGAAGTTCGGAGCTCATACGGATGCAGTTCATGCTTACTTAGAGTTTCGCCTTTTCACTTTGGATCTCTTCCTTCACCAAACACACCCCTGAACCCTAAACCCTAAACCCTAAACCCTAAACACCAAAAACCAGAGGCCCATCGACCCTGAGCCCACAAAACCTGGTGACTCTGCTGCCAGGCCGCTGCACCCCTCTCCAGGGCCGCCACTGCTTCCCAACCTCGGGGGGGGGAGGACTTTACAGCTGACCATCTTCATGGGTTTTTAGGGTTTCGGGCTTGGGGGTTTGGGGTTTAGGGTTTAGGGTTTAGGGTTTAGAGTTTAGGGTTTCGGGCTTCGGGTTTCTTAGGTTGGGGGTTTGGGTTTCGGTGGTAGGGAAGAGGGCCGGCTTTCCTCTAAGAGGCGCTGAACGCAGGGACTTCCAGGTTTAGGTTCTCAGGCTCCTACAAGGTCGCGCAGACACGCTGGCAACAAAGAAACGGCTTTGGGGATTGTTGCAACCGCAAGGGTTTGGTTTAGGGTTGAGGGTTCAGGGTTCAGGGTTCAGGGTTCAGGGTTCAGGGTTTAGCATTCAGGAATTAGGATTTAGGGCTTAGGGAAGCTGCAATCCAAGTCGCAAGCAATTCACACCATCCTCGTTACATAGCATCTTTGGCCAGTAGCGAGTGCCTCGCGCACACGCTGATACGGTTGGAGCTGAGTTTTGCACGCCGCGCCGAGCCTACCAGCTTGTCGGGGGTGCAAAAGTCGTGAAAATCATCTGGTTCGATCTTCACATTCCTTGGAGTGCGCGGTCGGAGACAAAGCAGTGCCTGCAATGACACCTAGACAATACCCTGACATACGTGAGAACTTTAAAGGACCTGGTCTCCTGCACAGCTGAAACCTCGCAAACTCCACAAAAGATGCTTCCTGCGAAGTCCGCCAAGCCCTCCTTAAGCTGCTCCCCGAGCCCCACCTGAAATGGAACTACCGAAGCCCTAGGCATAGGCCTGAACCCAAATTCTCACGTCCACGGCCGAGCGACTGCCGACTGGGGCCGATGGCGCCTCCCGCGGCCTCCACCAACACACTTGAAGAGGCTTAGGGTTCAGCGGTGCAGGGTTTGGACTTCTTTGGGCAGGGTGTTGACTCTATAAACAAGAAACAAAATCGAAATACATGAATTCTTTGTTGCCTTTGACTGTATTAACTTGTGGCAAAAGTGCCAGCCGGACTTTCTTTCAAGATGGGTGCTTTCTTGGTACAGGAGAACCTTCACCAAAATCATCCTCCGAGGCGCTTTGGAAATGTCAGTGCACGAGAGGCATATGAAGCCCATGCGTCAGCTTGAAAGCAAGCAAGGTCCAGAGGACTGGCTCGCTTACCTCCTGCTTCTGAATGGAGACCCCAATTATTAGTCCACTTATAACCTACTTAGAGGACCTCGGGGGCTTATAAGTGCAGTTATCATTGGGGTTATCAGTACGCTGAACTTCCAAGTACCTAAACTAAAGCTATAGACGACATCCATTTCTCCATTTCGGGAGCTCTTTGGCTTCCAGGTCCAGTTTGGGGTCTGGGATACCCACACCATGTGGGCCCATGTGGATCGGATCTCGAAGCGACGGGTTCGGGGTGAAGGGTCCCTGTTGCAACTATAAAGTCGCCCATAATGTTTAGTGTCCAAAACAAAACAACTGACCATGCTGACCGGGTCGGAGGGGTGATTTTGACTACCACCTTTTCGAGCTAAAAGCTGCCAAGACATTGCAGGCTTCGGGGTTTAGAGTCTTGGGGTCAGTGCTTCCCTTGAAGAAACCCCAGGCTCCAAACCCTAAAGGGGTCCGCGGAGTGGCAGAGCTGCCTCGTGCGCGATCCAAATAGGACTCATCGCGCAGCGATTCGTAATGCGAAGCCTGTCCAGAATTTTGGGCCGCTTTGTGTGTGGTCTCTCGATGTTAGGTATGCTGGTTGCAGTTGTGCCGTGCCAGGCTGTAAGCTGGTCTCAGGTGACGAAGGGCATCATGATAGTGTACGTTAGCACATGTTACTAGCAGAATTGTAGTAAAGTCAAGTGATGGACGGAATACAGGAGTTAAAAGTAAAATCGAAAGTTGACTGTCCGTGTTCTTGAGGGTTTATGAGCGTACAACTGTGAATCGAGCTCCGCTGTAAGTACGGCCTTGACACTGGACAAGGTGTCGTTGTGCTTGTCCTGGGCACAATGTTGCGGTGCATCGGTCTTGTGCAGCATGCACAGCAGAGTCACACTGGTGCCGATCTTCTATGTTTTGGCCTCCAGACACTTGATTGTGAGAAAGCTGCTTGAGCACACGACAGGCCCCCACGCAGTACTGCTGTCAACTGGCTTTATGAGCAATTGACTGAGCAACTGCCTGACCCAACGTGCATGCTCAGCTAAGCCCGAATCGTCGTTGGTGTGGTTGGCTTCCTTGCTCAAGTCATGCTTCCGCATAAGCACCAGCGCATGCCAATGACAAGTGTTACGAGCAGACATGTAGACATGTAAATCAGCGTTCTATTTCAGCTGAAGGGTCAGGAAGAAACTGCAGTAGCCTGCGTAGGCACCCTCGTTCGGAGGTGGTAGCTGCCTTCACTAGGCACAACAACAGGACATCCCCCATTAACCCCCTAAACCCTAAACCCTAAACCCGAAACCCTATTGGGGTTTTGGGATGTTCGGTTCTCAGCAACAGAAGCAAGAAAACGGGAAGAGAAAAACACGGCCCCAGGGCTTAGGGTTCAGGGTTTAGGGTTTAGGGTTTCGGGTTTCGGGTTTAGGGTTTAGGGTTTAGGGTTTAGGGTTTAGGGTTTAGGGTTTAGCTTGTCGGACCCGAGAGAAGGAAAGAACTTCTGCCCTCGGCTGCAAGCAGGAACAATCTCTAAGCATCTCTTTCAAAGGTCCCAAACATCAACTGCCCTTGCAAAAATGAACTCTCCGTCTATATCTAAGTAAATAGACTTATGCATATATATATATATATATATATATATGTTTTAATTCATTTTTGTTTATTTTATTCATTTACATATGTGTGTACATACGTATACACGAGAAAAGATGTTGAGGGATGTTTAGGGCGAAGCCAGAAAAAATCGAAAACAAGAAAGTCGGTTTGGAACACAAGGATGCTCAAGAAAACCACACTTGAAAAACCAAAAACAAAAGGTTTTCTAGCGGTGATAGAAACGCCGCCTCAGGAAACCACCTTAGAAAAGCCAGCTGAGAAAAAGCCACCTCAGAAAAGGGAAAACTTCCGGAGACCTGCACCTCAGCAAAATCACTGCAAGGGTGCAGGTTTGAACGTCAGCCGTGTTCCAAAATCACACTCTCCCGCGTTCCAAAATGACACTCACTGTTCCGCGTTGCAAGTTGACCCCGTTCCCAGAAAAATATGAAAA
The DNA here is from genome assembly GCA_905221605.1 of Symbiodinium natans. Taxonomy (NCBI): domain Eukaryota; class Dinophyceae; order Suessiales; family Symbiodiniaceae; genus Symbiodinium; species Symbiodinium natans. Next base: position 78,424 of record CAJNDS010002435.1, read on the forward strand.
GAAGCCACTAATCCTGTCGGCCCTTGTTCACCATCAGCTAACTCCTTCGCGACCTTGCCCCTCAACACGGTACATTCATAACCTCTGTCTCTAGGAGTTAATCTGTCAATGGTGGATTTACAATAAGAATCTCCCAAAGATCCCAACATAGAAACTGTACCATCATGAGTCTTTCACTGGCGGTTCTACCACTCAGTCCAAACCTTTACCATTCGACCGGATTCGTCTGGTGAACAGAGTGAATGACTGAGCCGAATGATATTCACGGTATCTATTCACGCAGCGTGAGAACATTAATACCTATTGTATTATAGATCATATTCCTATGTATATATATACACTATAAAATCTGGTATTATCTTATATTAATATCATAATATATTAAATTGTACTATATTGTATTATATTAAAATATCATATTATATTGTATTACATTATATTATACTATAATCTTAACAACCAGGCGACATGGAGCTGCACCCGGCCGGGGGGACGGAGTCCAAGCCATCCTTCCAAGTAAAGCAGCAGCTTCCCGAAGTCCAGAAGCTTTAATTGGCACTTCAAAAAAGGTTTAGGGTTTAGGGTTTAGGGCTTCGGGTTTAGGGTTTAGGGTTTTAGGGTTTAGGGTTTAGGGCTTTAGGGTTTAGGGTTTAGGATTTAGGGTTTTGGGTTTTGGGTTTTGAGGGGATTCTGCGACATCTGGTGGGAAAAAAAGCTAACTTTCGGAAACCTCCCACATAACGCAACGAGGTTTCTCAAGTGCGGGCTCTTCAAAGCGTGAATTGTCAATAAGGCTGAGGGAAAGGCTGAGAAGAAGCTTCTTAAACAATATGATAGTATACAATATATTTTAATATAATAAAATTGAAGTGAATTGATATCATGTAATATAATATGGAACAAATTGCCCCGGGCCCATCCAACGCAGGCCAGCGTCAGGCATACATGCCCAGGTCACATCCTCCTGATCGCCTGGGTCACGAGTTGGCTTCTGCAGGGGTAAAGCAAAGTAACGATTCCGCACTGCCACACGATCTACAAAGGCGGGCTTGCAACACCAAGTCCGCATGGATCCGTCAAGGCCAAGTGGCTATAACATGCGCCCTTCATGATGTTGGGCGGGCAGTTCCCTGGGTACAGATCCAGGTGAAGGCACTGCTGCTCCTGCTGCTCTTCCAAGTGACCACCTGGCGCCACTTCACTCTGCAACTCTCTGCATTCTCGGAGAATTTACCAGAGCACCTTTAAGGAAGGAGAGCTCAACCGACCTCCAGTTCCCGAAGATACCAGAAATATCCCAGAAAGATCCAGACTCCAGACATTTTCAGAAGTTCCCGGAAATCCCAGAAATCCCAGGCCCTAGGCCCACCATCGGAGTTGTGGAAGACAGCGAACAGGAGAGCCGCTCGCCGCCAAGACAGGCGCAGGCTGCACGGGGGAGGAACCATGCATCTTGTGCACATGCCGCCGAGCGGCCCTGGGGATGTGCAAACTCTACCAACGGCACCTAAAATCGGCACCTAAAATCCGTTGGGAGGAAGTCTTTCCTTCAGGATCCTAGTGCCAAGGGGCAAACTCTTACGTCTGCATTGGAACATGTAAGGGGGAATAACCGAGTACCTGAATCTACTGCTTTGAACGGCGTGGGAAAAGACCGTGGCTTAGCAGTGTGGCGCTAACTTGCGCTGACCCTCGCGTCGCGTCCAAGCACTTTGGCTGGGCGGTAGCGAGAGCGGAGCTGAGGTGTTCATGTTGCACACCAATGAACGTATGCTAACATGCTCTCCTGTGTGGCAAGATGTGACAAGCATACTAGCTCTGAGCCAGACCTCTACCTCCTCCACGCCCTCGTCGTCACTGTCCTTCAGAGGCGATCAGGGGGATGAGTCCGATGAGTGCAGCGCACACCGCGACTGCAGCTCAATGGTTCTAGGGCTGCTGCGTCTTCGAGCTGCTGCAGACACAGTTGCCCACACTCCGGTCCCAGGAAGAGGATGACCTGGGCCAAGGGGATGCCTTGAGCACTCTTTGCACGGGCTTTAGAAGCCTTTGGGTTTAGCCTGTGTTCTCGCCTTGTCTGGAGAACAGAAAGATTGGGACAGGGCTTATGCTGCTGTCGCTGGCCTTTGATGTGGTTGCGTGCTGTCGCTTTGCTGCAGCGCCCTGAAGTGGCCCAACAAGAAAGGTGCGGCGAAACGTCAGCCATCGGCTAAGAAAACCCTGCAACAGAACCAGGACAGCCTTCAGCACGGGCGAGGGGTGTGCAGTTCTGCTTGATTGAAGCAAGAAACTCGCTTCGATTTCTTTGCAGGTTGCGCCCTTCGACCCCTGCCCTGTGTTCGGTAAGGTAGGCCTCTGGCAGTGTAGCGCCTGCGCGCAAAGATGCCGAGCCAGCGGCAGCACTCGGCCTGTAGTGGGGAGTACGGCCACTGTCGCTGTGAACAAGAGGAGGGGGGGGGGAAAAAAAAAAAAACATAATAAAAAAAAAACGCCAAGGACTGAAAAGCATGCCTGCAGCACTTGCTACAGCTTTCAACCGCTACAAAAGTTCCCAGCGCCGGCTTCCCACCAAGAAAACATCTTCGCACTCAGCACCAATCAACATCTCCGCAGGCACAGGGCCGTGCCTCTGAGAGCTCAGGAGCCACGGTAGGCGCTTGGGCGCCAGCCTGCCAAGCCCAGGGCTGGATCACGGAACCCATGATTGGAAACCCGACAGTTCCCACGCATCTACCCAAACGGTCCAAAGATCCTCATATACTCTGAATCATGTAGTAATATTGCGATATTAAAAACAAGACCTCTTGAAGACAAACTCATTTCCTAACATAAGAACATGGTAACATAATGACAAGATAACATGATGACATAATAATCTAATATTCCCGGATCTCCGTACAAAACGCCATCAACCGCCCCTCTCTGCCTTAGAGTTTGGTGCTCAGAATTGGACCCACCATCCTTCTGTGAGGTCCGCAGATTCGCCCCCACATTCTCACAAAGCAACGAGACATGCGGCCAACTTTTCGATTGCGCTCGCCGTCAGTTTTCGAAGACGGCTGCCTTGCCGCGGTCGCCCGCGACCGTGCCGCTCCCCTGCCTTTGCTGCTACCGGTCGAAGGATAAGCTACTGTCTCTCCTTGTGCTGGCTCTTTGAAAGGCTAGGAGCTGCCTGGCGGAACATTATCGGTGAAACATTTGAGTTAGGTACGGTTGGTTGGACCGGCAGACGCCACAGGAAATGGCGGATGTCGCTACGATTACATTTGTACCAGCGCCGGGGTCATTGCTCTTCTGATCATCGCTCTGGCCATGAGTTTTAAGAAGGCCACAGTTATGGTGCATGAACTACACACCTAGGGCAAACATGACATCCGTCCAACATCCATCCCATTCTCCATGCAGAGATGGAATGGAGCCTGGGGTTCGACGCACGCTATCAAACAGTCCTGCTTATGGTGTCAGCGACCTCGCCCATGAAGAAGCAGGATCACACCGGAACACTCGCCGCTATGGTCTATTCACACAGGTGTACACGTCACACGAGAGCCTGTCTCACAATGGCGAGCCCACAGTCCGGATCGTTGATGAGGGTATCCAGCGATCTCATTATGCTGTGGCACTTGGCCTGGAGCAGCTCCTCGCTTCGCATACGGTCCTTCAGGTTCTGCAGAACAGAAGCACATTTGGCTTCTATCTCCTCCGCTTGCGCCAGGTCCAGGGCCGGAGGGACAGACTCTGGGGACGCATCGGTCTCCGGGTCCTGCCAGTGGACCATCCTGAAGGGGACGTTCAATTTACCTTTCAATTTCCTAAGATGCGCCCAGTCTGCCTTCTCTAACTTCTTTCAGTCCACCGTTATGGAAGGGTAGGAGGGGTGTGGTTTTCACTTTTTTTCGAAAGAATGGGCGCAGCCCCACCGCGGCTTGAGCCCAAACCCACCTCTGGCGCTTGGCGAAGGGCTCCTGGGTGCTGTCCAGGGCTGCCACGGCCAGCTCCTCCGCGCGAGACATCATGGACTCGAGCTGGTCCTGCATACTTTGGAAGGTCTTGCAGGTGACCTTGGATGGCAGACTGACGCAACACGAACTCGCCCCGGGAAAAACCGGACTCTTTGTGCACGCATGAAGCCCTTGTGCCTCCTGCGTGAAAGCAACATGGAAGCCCCGTGCACGGAAGTAGAAGCTAGCTGTATGCACGTAAATATGAATGCATGCATGCAAGTATGTAAGTATGCAAGTATGTAAGCATGTAAGTCAACAAGTACTGTATATGTTATACTATTGGATGACAGCATAATGGAAGATGTTACATGACAAGCTAGCACGAGTCTGCCGGGGGGCATCGAGGCGGTCCAGCATTTCGCTCGGGTCCTCAGTGAGAAGACTGCAAGTTCCATCTGACCCTAGGCCCCAAGCCCCAAAACCCGTTCGGCTACGTGCTTTACGGTTTCGCCGACCTGGCGGCGTGTTGGATGGGTTTGGGCGCTTTGGGAGCTCATTGGGTGGTGCTCTTGGGGCCCCCCTGCGCACACCCTGACCTCCTTAGGACCCCTGACATTTCAGTATAAGGGCTCGGAATAAGATTAGAGAAGCCAGCTGCACCTGAGACATCAACAGCTATTTGACGCGCGACACGCACGGCCGTCATACTACAAAAACACAGGAAAAAGAACTGGGACCTGGTAGCAGTTGTGAGAGAGCACGGATTTCGGGGGGTGTTTATGGCGGCTTTGAGTTGCACGCTTTGGGGTTTAGGGTCCATAAGGCTTACACGGACATGAGGCCTGCTGAACCGCCTGAACCATTCCTCCAGCTTGAGCCGGAGGCTCTAAAATGTAAGGCTTTCGAGTGTGACGGGGGGGCACGGTCTACAGTTGCCATGGCCGAGAACAGGCGTAGGCATTTGCAACGTGAATTCATCTTTTCTTCGCTTGCTTGAAAATTCACTATGAGACAACCCTCTGACTCACCCTTACATCTGTGGTTTGGATGCTCATGCCTTCGGGGCGCGTAGCCTAAGTACTTCAAGCTATCAAGACAACCGTATAGGACCTCGAAAACCAAGCCGGGTGGGGTCTAGCCCGGCATTTGTACCACCACCAACTGGGCCCCCACACCCCTGTTGCTTCAACCTAACGGCTGGTAAGATACTCCGCTAGCTCCCGGGGGCCAGCTTTCGTGACTTCGCACGTCCCCACACCAAATACAGACGAGGCCCGAGACCACTGTCCTACTCCGAAACCCCTAAACGCCCTATACTCCTAAAGCACTAGGGAACTCTACACCACCAACCCCTGCACCCAAGAGACCTAGCTCACAGCTGCAGACGAAGAAGCGTGAATGCTGCACCGCAAAACCCAAACCTTAAAGCCCCTAAAAGAGGGATCTTATAGGAGTTCCGGCAAACCCTAAGCCCTGAGCCCTGAGCCCTAAACCCTAAACCCTAAACCCTAAACCCCCAGACCCCAAGTCCAAAAACCCTGCCTCAACCGTCTCCGGCAGCTCCGCATAGGCGGCCGCCAGGCCAGAGGACTCCGCCGTCCCGCCGAAGAACTGGGGCTTGCCCTGGCTTTTGCCTGGGGTTTAGGATTTAGGGTTTAGGGTTTATGGTTTATGGCTTAGGGCTTAGGGCTTAGGAGTTGGGGTTTAGGCTAGGGTTTAGCCGGTTTGGGGAGGTTTGCTTCGCGAAAAACGCTCAGGCTTTGGGATGCCAGTTTGACATGATGCCACGCCACGTGGTGCGGGAGCAGGGCACGGTTTAGGGTCTCAGGGGTTTGGGGTTGAGGGTTGAGGGTTTAGGGTTTAGGCCGGGGGACAAGAAAGGCCAGCAGCCGCTGCTACAACTTTGAACCACTGCATCTCGGGATCATGAAGCTCAAGAAGGGGGGTTCAGGGCTGGAGAGCTTTTTTTGTCAGCAATGAGGAAGGAACCATCAGCAACACAAGAAGGTCATTCCATTCAAAGTCCTGGTCAAAGTCCTGAGCCATCCCTACTTCGACCCTCAAGCCTAACAACCCTCAGCCCTAAACCCTAAACCCTAAACCCTAAATCCTAAACCCTAAACCCTAATCCCTAAACCCTAAACCCTAAACCCTAAACCCTAAACCACCTTCCCGCCCAACTGATCACCTGACGAGTCACCCTGTCGGCGAAGGGATGGAGCACTACGCCGCCTGATCCGCACCTCTTCCGCCTCTGTCACAGGGGCTTACTGAATTCTCTTGCGGGTTGGGGGTTTAGGGTTTAGGGTTTAGGGTTTCGGGTAAAGGGTGTCGGTGTAGGGTTTAGGGTTTAGGGTTATGGGTTTGGGGGGTTTTGGAGGTTTTGGGGGGTTTTGAGGGGCCCGCCTTTCTGTTTTAAAGGGTGCCGTAAGAGATGCTGCAGCGACTTCGGACTGGGGATGAAGGAAGCCTTTGCTCTCGTGTATCCCGGTGCCTTCCCGCTAGACTCTCACAGGCTTGAGGTTCGCCCTTGGAACTTTAGGGGTAGGAATTCTAAACCCTAAACCCTAAACCCTGAACCCTAAACCCTGAACCCTAAACCCTAAACCCTAAACTTCGGAGCCTTCTTCATACACACGGGGACGGAAGAGAGGACATCCAGCTGGTCAAAGAGCATCTCCTGAACGACTCCCCTCCCACAGAAAAGAAACACACGGGGCATGTACTTGCTGTTGGTTAGGAGGGAATGAGGGAATGAGGTGCCCTGTATAGTCCCTTAAGGGTATATGTATATATATCTATATATATATATATATGGGCGTCCGCCTATTGCGGTTCCCCTTATTTTTATAGGATTACATAAATGTATGTATGTTAAACCCTAAACCATCGTTATAACCACAGCAACAAGTCGATGATGATGTAGGCGCCCCAAACCTAGGCATTTAAACGTAAGCCCGCAATGAAACCCAAACCCAAACCGTTCAACCCGATAGAGTTAAGATTAAGCGGTTACGGTTTAAGATTTAGGTGTGTTTAGACTTTAAACCTAAACCCATAGAGATTTAACCTTAAGGGTTGAAAGTTCGGGCGTTAAACCTTAACCCTGAACCGTTTAGGGTCAGAACCCTAAAACCCGATAGGGCTCTACAAGGAACAAAGGTTTTGACCCTAAAGGGTGCTGAAGATATACATGCCCAGACCTTAGGTTTTCTTGAACCATTCAACCCTACAGGGTTTAAAGGCTTAGGGTTTAAGGTTTAGGCATTACCTGTACGATAGAACCTTAAAGACCTATAGGGCTTGGGGCTTAAATCCCAAAACCTTAAAACCCATAGGGTTATGCCTACGCTTGTAGGGCTTTCTGCCCGGTGACGCGCGAATACTGTGAGCAAATGTCCTTTTTACTACTTCCTGGGATTCAATATATAAACAAACCATATCGTTATATGATAGAAGTCAGGTTTTGCTTATCGGGGGATGGTTGCTTGGGATGTCTTAGCCAAGGTAAAGTTTTTCGGATAGAGGTTTTGATTTGCTTATTGGGGCGTGATGGGGTTACCCTCATTTTCTTATAGGTTTATTTACATGTAAATAAATCAGACCCTGAACCATAGTTTAACCGCGGCAAAAAGTTATAACCTTGTCACATACATATATCCGCAGAGCTCGTCAAATCTGATCATGATGTAGGCGCCCCAGCCCTATAGGGTTAAGGTTGACAGGTTTAGGGTTTAAGATTGAGGCATTTAAACCTAAGCCGGCAATTCAACCTGAACCCGAACCTGTAAACCCTCTAGAGTTCAGGTTTAAGGGGTTGGGGTTTAGGATTTAGGCATTTAAAACGAAAACCCAAAGAGTTTTACCCTTAAGGGTTTAAACTTCGGGCATTTAGACCTTAACCCTGATTCGTTTAGGGTCAGAACCGTAAAACCCCATAGGGCTCCCAAAGGTTCAAAGGTTTTAACCCTAAAGGGTGCTGAAGGTATACATGCCCAGACCTTAGGTTGTCGAACCATTGTACCCTATAGGTTTTAAAGGTTTAGGTTTAAGGTTTGGGCATTAATTTCCTATAACATAGAACCTTGAAACCCCTAAACCTTAAATCCCATAGGGTTATGCCTACGTTTGTGGGGCTTTCGTCCCGGTGACGCGAGAATACTGTGAGCAAATGTCCTTCCTACTTGATGGGATTCAAAATATAAACAAAGAGGATAATTCAAGTTTTGCTTGTCGGGGGATGGTTGCTTGAGCTATCTAAGGTAAGGTAAAGTTTTTCGGATAGAGGTTTTGTTTTGCTTATTGGGGCGTGATGGGGTTACCCTCATTTTCTTATAGGTTTATTTACATGTATATAAATCAAACTCTGAACCATAGTTATAACCGCAGCAAAAAGTTATAACCTTGTCATATGGTTATTTCCGCAGAGCTCGTCACTTTCACTACTTGCTGGGATTCAACATATAAACAAACTATATCGTTAAATGATGGAATTCAGGTTTTGCGTATCGGGGGATGGTTGCTTGAGATATTTTAGCTCAGGTAAAGTATTTCGGATATTTCGCTTGTTGGGGCGCGATGGGGTTCCCCTTTTTTGTTATGGGTTTACATAAGTGTGTAAAAAACCAAACCCTAACCCATAGTTATAACCACAGCAATAAATTATAACCTTGTCATATAGACATTTCCGCACAGCTCGTCAATTCCGATGATGATGTAGGCACCCCAACCCTATAGGGTTAAGGTTCACAGGTTGGGTTTAAGGTTGAAGCATTTATACCTATACCGGCAATTCAACCTAAACCCTAACCTTTAAACCCTATAGAGTTAGGGTTTAAGGAGTTAGGGTTTAAGGCGTAATCCCATATGGTATACGTATACTTATGAGCAGAAAAGATACGGGGGACACTGCTTGCGATTCAGAATATTCGGAGCAGAAAAGATACAGGCGACACTGCTTGCCAATCAGAATTTTAGGAGCAGAAAAGATGCGGTCAAGGTACCTCGGCAGGAGCACAAGTAAACCATTCAACCAGTGAACCATTAAAACCATTAAACCAATGGTTTCCCCCTTATGAAAATCCCCTAAACCATGAAACCATTAAACCATTAAACCATTAAACCAATGGTTTTCCCCATATGAGAATCCCTTAAACCATTAAACCATTAAACCATTAAACCATTAAACCATTAAACCATTAAACCATTAAACCAATGGTTGCCCCCCCATGAAAATGGTTTAATGGTTCAGGGGATTCTCATATGGGGAAACCATTGGTTTAATGGTTTAATGGTTTAGGGGATTTTCATAAGGGGGAAACCATTGGTTTAATGGTTTAATGGTTTAATGGTTTAATGGTTTAATGGTTTAGGGGATTTTCATAAGGGGGAAAACATTGGTTTAATGGTTTAATGGTTTAATGGTTTAATGGTTTAATGGTTTAATGGTTTAATAGTTTAGGGGTTTAGGGGATTCTCATATGGGGGAAACCATTGGTTTAATGGTTTAATGGTTTAATGGTTTGAGGGATTCTCGGTTAGATGGTTTAAGGGAATCTGCAAAAAACACAGGGGAACCACTATAGGCGGTGACCCATATATATATATATATAAGGGGCAGATTCCCTCATTCCCTGCTAACCAACAGTAAGCGTAACCCTGTATGGTGGACGTTTCATGCTATGGTGGCAGGGAGGGGGACTACAGTTCGGGGCAGTTGTTCGAGTCCGGGCTGCGGATTTGCTCAGAAAGCAAAGTCCTGGACTTTGCTGCTGCATGTATGTATTACTAAATTCGCATATTTTGTATTGATATACGATTATGTTATGATATCATTCTGCTATAACAGTATTCTATTTCTTAAGACTGTATAATGCTAGACAATAAAACTGTATTATATGGAAAACTGTAAAAAGTATACTACAAAAATATGTTTCACATGTCTTTTTTCATGATATCATTGTATGCTTTTGTAAATGGAGTATTTTATGTACATTCTTACATGAATGTATTCCTGTACTACTATATGATTATAAATACCCACGAGCAAGCGAACTGAGCATAGGGGAAAGCAAGCCGCTGTGTGCTCTTCCAAGATCTGCACGATGTCGCGCTTTATTACCTGACGGATCTCCATGATCGAGTACTTGATCAGAGAGGGCATCATGTGCTGATCCCGCCTCATGCATCAGCTGCAGAAAGGCGGAGGGCTGCAAATTCAAAAAGCTCACCCTCAAGAACCCTGAAAGCCCCAAATCTTAAACCCTGAACCCCTAGAAGACCCCTGTTCAGGCCCGAATCCACAGACCCTGTTCAGGCAAGGGCACTTGCGAAAGTTGCCCAGGTGCTGGCAAAACTCCACATAGTCGACCTCGCCAGAATGGTTCGAGTCCAACACGTTGAAGATCGTCTCCTTGCTTGATGTTCAAGGTCTAGAGAATTGTGGATTCAGAGGTCTCCGAGAATCGAGGTACCCTTTTCGGGGGTTCCTATAATAAAGATGATTCTAGAATTTTGGGGTCCATAACCTTATTTTCGCCAATCCCAATTTAGAGGTTCGTGGTTGAAAATGCGACACACCACTAGGGAGCCAGATGGGCCGCAGGGTGCCTCTTCCTCCCCAAAAAAACATGTCCCCCACAACAATTGCCAAGTGGCCATGTCTTCCCGCGTGATGTCCATTTGCTCCATCAAGCCTTTGAAGTGCATGTTGATGTCGAAGCCGTTTAACATCTCCTCCAAAGACAGCGTGCCGCTGCCTCGGCTGTGCACAAAAGGTTGCCCTCGTACCTGTAGCTCGAGTTTTTCCCCGAAAGCATGGCCCTCAGGGTTTTTTCAGCGGAGGGTGGTGGTCGGTAAAGAGTGTCCTTGTATAGATGATGTGATGGATGCTGTCATAAATTTGATGGATTTCGTCGCGTGATGGAGGGTTTTCCTCCAAAAATAATATGTTTCAAAACACGGGGAAGGGTTGGCGGGAGCCGCCGCACTTCGTTAAAAAAATTGCAAAAACGCGAACCCTCTGCGAGTTTTGGCGTTGTCGAAACGACCCTCTGCATGTGCTCGGAGTGTCGTGATCGCCCGAACGACAACTCTCTGCGTGTTCTGGCATTGTCGAAACGCAAAAACGATGACCCTCTGCATGTGCTCGGAGTGTCGTGATCGCAAGAACGACAACCCTCTGCGTGTTTGGCATTGTCGAAACGCAAAAGCGATGACCCTCTGCGTGTTCTTGGCGCGTCGCAGCCAGAAGACAAGCATCGACGCAACAACAGAAAGAGTATCTTTGGATGCGTTGCACGGAAGGAGGTGCTTTTGTAGCTTGAGCAGCTATGGCTGCTGCGCAGGAAAAACAGTCTCAGGGGCCGTCATAGATTTGAAACCCGTCGCACATCCGGACGCAAGTGTGCGGCAGGGCGTTGCGCAGGCTGGCTTGACCGCAAAAATGCGGCGGCTCCTGCCAGTACGTTTAAAAAGAAACCTGCTGGAGCATACGGTTCCTGAGACGGTGTCTGGACAAAGTATCGCGGACGTAGAGTTTGCACTGTGGACATAGCACTAGCAGTACTTCACAGTACAAGTTGCAGTTGCGTTGCTGAGCCGTCATTGCTTCTCTAGCCGTTTCAAGATTGCGATGCTAGCTTCACCCGTCTAACAGATGCCCTAATCCGTGACACGTGAACGATGCCACCCCTGCCAACTTTTCAGAGCGCGATCTTTTACGTGGGCTTGACGGCCGACCTTGGTGACATGGAAAGTTGGAGCTTGTGGTGTGAACCGGAACAAGAGCCTTTGCTGCAATTCTGGGTTGAGGCAGACTTCGTAGGGCAGGCTGCACGGTACTTGAGCTCAGCACTTTGTTGCAAGGCTTTGCTGCGAGCTGTCGAGTGACACAAGCACACTCGCCACCCAAAGAGCATGGCAGGGTTTCCTGACGTTGGTCGTGGCTTGGCGTCAGGAATCACGTGACAAACCCCAAACGTCGGAGAGCTAAGGGGATAATCTTGACTGAGGTTGCCGGCGTGTTCACGCCGTCATGGGACGGCATGCGTCAACTTCGCCAGAAGCTGCATGGCAGCGACGGCACCTTGCTGCACGTTGTGGATCAAGACCTCCAGTCTTGGATGTGACGCGAAGGGCTCGAAGAAGTAGACGGCTTGGAGGCGTCGATGTCATGCTTGTACAAAGCTTCTTTGGGAAAGAAAAGCACATACATCTTGCAAGAACAACAAGCGTCGGATCATCGGAAGTTGGCACATGTTACACATGACCGAGCTTTGATCGTGGGAATGGGCTTGTCAGCAAAGTCAGTCTGCGATCGCCTCGGATCCTCTGCTTGCTCTTGACGGGTCGCGATCATACGAACGACAGCTCTCTGCGTGTTTGGCCGTTGTCGAAACGCAAAAACTAGGACCCTCTGCGTGGACACGATCGCATGAACGACAACCCTCTGCGTGTTTTCGTGTTGTCGAAAATGGCTTTTGTAGCACTTCTTCGTTGTCGTCGGTGATGGATGTCGCCGTGGATGGTCGTCATAGATGCCGTGTTGGATGTCGTGATGGATGATAATTTCTTTACATAGTGAGGTCTTAATCACGACTCTAAGATGCTGTCGGAACAACCGTTCTCTAGTTTGGTTCGAAAGAATGCATGGAGATGTTCGGCCTGCCTGGCTAAGAGCACTTGTCACACGCCCGCACACAAACTTGATTCGCATGTAGCTTTAAATCCTGTAAGCTGAGGCTACATACCAACCTGAACGCAGAGACCGCAACGACGAAGCAGTTTGGAGATACTGGTGGAGGCATGCGTCCGTCGTTGTCCATGCTGTCGCAGAGGAGCGCCAGTTCTACCATGCTTCTTTCACGCTCCGCATCTTTCTTCTGCGCCTTCCTGACCTGCTGCGGGTTTAGGTTTCGGATTCAGGGTTTAGGGTCAGGGTGCGTGTGCAAGAGCCTCTTTCTGCGAGGTTGCTTTAGATTCTTGCTGCGACACCCATGGCAGTTTCCATATACAGTACGCCGGACACGTCTTCGACACCGTTTACGAGAGCACCACAAGCTTACCCCACCACAAACCTAGGTTCGCTTTTGAGTTCTTTGAACGTCCCATGGCGGTATGTTGACGATTTTCACATCAAAGTTCATGCCTGGTCGTTCTCCCGCGCCTCGGTTGCGCGTTCGACCTGATGCAACAGCTGTGAACTGGCAGCAGCTGGGCTGCTTCGCAGCAGTGACCGACTCTTGCAAATTACGGCAGAAACACCAACACAAGCCAAGCTCTGAATGAGTTCTGTGCCCACTGGAGCCACAAGATACAGCCAATCGGGGAAAGGGCTGCATCCAGTCTCGAGTCTCAAGTTAACCCCCCACATGCCGGCGTCCTCAATGCAATCCGACCTAAAAACTAAACCTCCAAACCTAAGCCCTAAGCCCTCACCCGTGAAGTCTCGATCTGTGAGTGGCACGAGAGCTTGAACACACAAGAGCGTGGCAAGAATGCTGCGGGGAGCCATGCGAACCTTTCGACTTTAGTGCCACCATGACTTCCACCATGTTCAGGCTCCACCAATGCCTGACAAGTGGCTATGACTGCGAGGATGAGGTTCCTTGCACACGGGACACTGAGTGATTCGGAGCGCAGGATGACTACAGCACAGCTCTGCGAGAGTCCGAACCCAAGTCCGACTTGCTGGGCCAAGGCTCATGGCACCCAGGGAGATGGTCATCATGATGGGAAACAGGATTAAAATAGTCCGCCAGTCTGTTTCAACCAAAGGCAAGGAGGTCTCTCCCCAGGAATCTCCCGCCACGACTTGTTGGAAGATCGTCAGCATGGCCGACCAAACGCTCTGGAATTTAGTGTTGCAGTGATCGCAGGATTCGTAGTCGATTGACACATTCACAGGGTGAATCACTTCCACCACAATGATCGACCACACCACGATGATACATACCAGCATAACAGACCCGAACAAGATCGCCTTAAAGGATGAAGTGAAACCTGAAACCAGGATGTAGAACTCTGGCACAGAGATCACCACACGAGCAGCTCGTACCAGGCGGATGAGTCTGAGGATTCGCAGAACATTGATCGGAAGGGTGGAAGCTAGTACAGTGGCACCCCATCCCGAGATGACTGTGAGCAGGTCCACCTGATTCCACCGGTTCCAGGGGTAGGCACCCCGCTCCACGAACGCGCGCAGCACACATTCCGCCGTGTATACAGTCAGGAGCAAATAGTTCACGATGCCTAGCCATAATATCGTGGCACTTTGGGACGCGCAGCTGGTCATATTGTACTCCGGCGTCGCTGTGCCATTTTTGGCAAGCGGGGTGTGGCAAGTCGCATCTGCGTCGGTCTCAACAATCATGACCAGAACATTCGCCACGATGATGAGGCCCATGATGGTCTCAAAGGACTGCGAGAGGACGACCTGGGCCACCTTGATCCTCGCCTGCGGCCAAATCACCTCCCCGTTCTCATCAAGCCATGGCTTCGAGATGCTGCTCTTGTACCTCTCGGTTCCCACCGAATCCAGAATGGACCAAAGGGAACCCTGGTTTTGCTTAAGGGAACCTCACCCCCCTCAGAAAGCATAGTGAGTAGGGAAAAATTGGGCACCGCTCGGTCCGAGGCACCGGAGAGAGTCCTTCTCGATGGTGGACAAGGCTCGCTTCAGGTGCTTCTTGTCCTGCGTGGTCCTCCGCTTCGCCTCCGTCGCATTCAACGTCAGCGAGGAACTCCCCGAGGCCTGGAAAGTCGGTGAAGCCGAGCGGGCGCTGAGCTCTGGCCCAGCCATCGTGTCCGGTAACACCAACGCGGGGGGGATCTTGAGCATGCTGCTGCACACCACTGGGTTCTGAAGGGGCTGTTGTGGTTATGCTAGGGCTCTCTCTTCCCCAAGTAGGCAGGGCTATTCTTCTTCCCTACGCCCGCCACGTGCGGCTCCACACCCCGAATGAGGCTTTGATGTCATCACTAAGCCCTACCCACCTGGTGGAGGAGGGCTCCTGTGCGGCCTTGAAGTGACCCGAGCCGCGGGACCTCATCCAGTACTGGCAGCACAAAGCAAACGGTTGAAGGTCCTCTCGTGCGATCTCCAAATCCGACCTGGGTCCTGAAAAGTGGGGCATCACTGGACCGTCATGACGGACAAACCGTAAAGCACCCGTAAAGGCCTTGCCTGAGCTTGCAAATTTGACCCCCTCTTCTCCTAAACTAAACCTACCGCGGCGCCAACTGCACGCGCCCACGGAACAAGACCCAAGCGACTGGGCACGGAGCTCGGCTAGCTGCTGCCGTAAGGACCTTGTCCAGTTGCTGCAAAGTGGCTGGTTCCTGGGAGAGGAACCGAACCACAACAAACTCAGGGAGTGTCCAGAAGCGCACGTGTCTCCTCTGCTGGGTGGAGCTCTGCAACCTGCGAAGACCTGAATGTTTAAAGTGCTGTGCTCCTAAGCAAAGAGTACGGAAAACCCAGCATGTAGCAACTCAGGTCCAAGCCCGAAATCGCCCAGCAGACCATCCAATATCTCAGCAGGCGGGCATCGGAACCTGCAGGGGATGATGGATACACCAAGCACTCCTGAAATGCTCAGCCGTGACATAATTGTTAACATGAGAGGAATCGGCACCTTTTTTGGCGAAGAAGCTGCTGAACTTCTTGTTGTGCCTCACATACTTATCGAAGCTCACGAGGTAAAGTACTTGATGAGACGAAAGCTGACCATCAGCGGGTCGGAACTTTACACAGCAAGGCTGCGCCTTGAGATGCAGACTCTTTGGCAGACTCTGTGCTGCTGCTGACCAACCCTGGGCCAACAGAGATGGGAAACGCAAGCATGATATGCACGCAATGTCGTGATTCAACAAGACACTCCTCGCAAGGAGCCACACTCACCACGCTCAGCCTCCTCTGACAGCCCTGGAAAGCTCAGCCATTCCATGCACAAGTGGCACCGTAGCTTGCATACATGGCAAGCAAGCCCAAGTGCTTGCTTAAAACAACATGAAACCTAGATGTCATTGAGAAAAGCTGCTCCATAACATTGCTCCATATGTACGTGTGTTGAGAAAGCTGTAGGGATGTTGACCAGGTGCTGCTGCTGTATGTTGTCATGGCTTGCAGCTTGCACCGAGGCACAAAACTCACCAAGCTCGTGCGCACTGAACCAAGACACCTGCAACTTCCCAAGCCTTGTGTTTACCAGTCAGAGAGCTGGGCAAGAGTGAAGTGTTTGGCCACCTCACATGCACATTTTGAGGCTTGAACCACCCCCAAGTCAAAACAACTTTCATGCCTCTCGGCTCTTGGGCAGCTTCGTTTCACGCATCCATTCTACAGGGATATCATTTGCAGTGTTCAAAAATCGTGCTCTCGCCTTAGTGGCCTTACGCTGCTTGCGGTCCATGCCGTCATACTGATAGGTCGACCTGGCAGCCTCCCTCCAGGCACACGAGACGTCGACATCGAAGACCCTCTCGGTGTTTCCGGTGAGCTCTGACACTCTCGCCCAGGCGGTGCGCGCGCATACATGACGACGAACCTCTCGGTGTTTCTGCGTGCCCGAGAAGCCCTCGCCCAGGCGCTCTGCGTTCCGCAACACTCTGCAAAACCCGCAAAACCCACGGACGTCGCACACACGCCAAAACATCGTAAGTAGGTAGCATGGTCCTCGCATCGCAGCCGCGCTCTGTGCACATTCCGTGCACAACTTTGCGTTCCGGCCTCGTTCCCCTGCGCCTTTTCAGGGTTGATCACACGCCAAAACATGCCAAAAACGGTATCAGCTACGACAAAATTCGCAGCCAAAAAAATGAATAAAGATGATATAATTATCAGCAGTAGTCATCAGCAGTAGTCATATTAGTTGTCGTCTTTGTCATGGCCGTAGCCGTGGTCGTAGTGGTAGTGGTCATGGTAATAACAGGAGGCAACCAGCACTGACGGATTGTGAGCACAGGGCACTGCTAAGAATGAGGACGCGCAGGCTAGCGCGGGCAACCCGGCGAAACCCTAAACCCTAAACCCTACAGCCTGGGTCACGCTGCGACCCAAGCGGAGACCTGTGCAAGACTGCCGGCCTGCAGAGATGGTACACGGCAGGTTTCAGCAAGCTGCTGGACATCCATCCCATCATGGCTAGAACCCCGGTCTTGGGGTGGCAAACTTTTTCGCTCGCGCGAGTGTCGATCTGTGTCTGACTCCCACCAGGTCCGGACAAGTCGGTTGCTTTGGCGACATGTGGAGTCCTGGATGGGTGTCGCGCCAAGAAGCAGAGGTAACAAAGAAAAGCTGCTCCCCTCTTCCGGCTGTAAGAAAGCCACAAGCTACACGGCATCCCGCATGAGAAGTCTAGCCAAAATAACGCATCATCAATCATTTCCTTCATCATGACCTTTCTAAACTTTGGGGCCAATCTGTCGCCGTGTGGCTGGGCTCCAAGCTACGAGAGTATTCAGCCGCAGCCTTGAATAAACCCTTCGGGCAGGCCTTTGGCACCAAAACGGTCTTGGAAGATACACTGCCCCCACATCCCACGAATCATCCCGCAGCCCCTCAAGATGCCTCGAATATCGCTGAAGAGTGGTTTCTGGGAATGGTGGCCGAAGAATCAACGCGCGCAGGCTGTCAGAGTGGATGTCCAGGCGCAAAGCCAGCCCTCTGAACAGTTTTCTGCGGAAAATCCAGGCATTCAGAGGCCAAGATCATTTTAAAACCCCGAGCCTTGGCAGCTCTCGAGGCGCAACATTGTCGGTATGAACTTTCGTCCATCCAGACATGCCCCCCAACCTTTTCCACACACTGCACACGAGCCACGGGAGGGCCACGCTTCAGAGTCCTAAGCTAAACCCTGCGATTTTTTGTTTCTCCTCTCCTCAGGCTACTGAAGGACTCACAAGGAGAGGCCAGTCTTTTCAGGAACTTGCTCGGGCTTCTCCGGCTTCTCCGGCTTCTCCGGCTGCTCCTCCACCGTCTCGGGCTGGCTGGCCTCCTTTGGAAAAGGTGCATCCCGAACACAAAGGCGCGTGCCACGCATGAAGCCGAAACTTTCCTACCCCCAAGAACAAGGAACGTTGCAGATGCCAGTACTACGCTTTGCCGGTTGCCCGATGGCAAGCCACCCCAACTCTCAACCCCCAAACCCTTAGCCTCCCCAAGGCCCTACAACCTCTGCGCCAAAAAACGCGACTCAAAACAAGAAGATCACCCAAGAAAGCCCCACAAACTTCGTCGACTCTGCACCCGCTGAGCACCCACTACCCTTGGCACCCAGCGCATTCGAAGGTATGGTATGGGGGCCTTGAGCCTTTTCCAGCCTGAAAGGCTTGAATCCTAAACCCTAAACCCTAAACCCTAAACCCTAAACCCTAAACCTTAAACCCTAAACCTTAAACCCTAAACCCTAAACCCTAACTGGGGCTTCGCGGCTTCGGGGCTTTTGAGCGTTGAGTCGTTGGATCCGGGCAGTCCTTCACCGGCTCCAAGTTCAAGATGTCTGGCTGCTCGGCGACCACCGACGCCTCGGAGTCATGGGCTTCTGGAGTACACCAACAGAGGTAAGGGTTTAGGGTTTAGGGTTTAGGGTTTAAGGTTTAGGGTTTAGGGTTTAGGGTTTAGGGTTTAGGGTTTTAGGGTTCGGGGGTCTGGACTCGACGTAGCTTCGCTTCCGTGACAGGCCCTTGAGCCTTTCACCCGGAGGTCGTCTCACGGACCCAGGGAGTAGACTCATCTAAGGGTAGTTTCATGGGCCCTGAATATGGTCGCTGAATATGTCCCTTACCTCCTTTAAAGGGTTCTGAAGTATGAGCCCCTGGGCTGTATAGGGTATACAGGGGGTATGAAAGTGGCCCTTTTAAGGGCCCAAACTAAGGGAAAATGTAACTACACTAAAGAACCCTCGAACACCCATCGCGGCAAAGTTGTGCTAAAGGAACCAACGACAGCTGAAAACCCTTAAGCTCGCGCTGCCAAAGAAAAGCCTTGGGCTCTGCGGAGCGTCTCGGCCAAGCAATAATTGTGTCAATACATCTTCTTGTAACAATGTACTAGACAATGTCATTATAGAATCGTAGAACCAGAACAATAATAGTATCAATATAATAACCATAACTGTGAGAATATAACAGTGTATGTAATATGAGAGTAAAATTAGAATACTAATGAGAATGATCTCTGAAACGGAATATATGAATATAGTAGTCATAGTAATAGAATAATGGAATATGGAATGATGAAATACTGAATCAAACAAAAAAGTAGAATAATGAAACAATAGAGTACCTGAGTAATCTAGCAAGATAAAATTATCACAAGATAACAGTATACTCCTTAACTACAAAAAAAGAAGAAATAAACTATGTTTGAAAAAACAAAAACAATCATGCGCCCGAAGACTCTTCTGAGAAGTCGCGCGCCTCGTCCGGGTCTTCGGCAGGATGGCCGTCCAACAGCTCCAGCTCCTCCTGGGTGAACATGAAGCGCATGGCCTCACGGAAAAGGCGCAAGTTCTGTCTGGCGGCTTCCGAATTTTCGGGGTATCTTACTTAGGGTCCTTGCGACAGGGTCCCGGTTGTTTGTTTTTTCGTGTTTTTTCTGGTTGTTGTTTCGTATTTTTCCTGGTTTTAGGGTAGGGTTTAGGGTTTAGGGTTTAGGGTTCAGGGTTTAGGGTTTAGGGTTTAGGGTTTAGGGTTTAGGGTTTAGGGTTTAGGGTTTAGGGTTTAGGATTTAGGGTTTAGGG
The DNA here is from genome assembly GCA_905221605.1 of Symbiodinium natans. NCBI lineage: Eukaryota > Dinophyceae > Suessiales > Symbiodiniaceae > Symbiodinium > Symbiodinium natans. Next base: position 98,111 of record CAJNDS010002435.1, read on the forward strand.
TTTAGGGCTTAGGGCTTAGGGTTTAGGGTTTAGGGCTTAGGGTTTAGGGTTTAAGGTTTAGGGCTTAGGTTCTCACCTAAAACCGTAAAAAAAAAAAAAAAAAAAAAAAAAAAAAAAAAACAATAAAAACACGAAAAAAGAACCATCAGCCGACAGGGTCCAGGGAATCCCACTGTTTGGGGTCTATTTTGGGCGTCCCAAAATTTTCGTACACCCCCCCCCCCCTGTCAATCTTGGAGCACTAAACACTTGGGGACGAAGGCTTCGAGTCTAGTTTTTTGCATCATCAATTTCAGTTTTCTATGCTTGTGATGATGCGTTCTCAATCCTATCAATCGGACCGTGCCAGTAGTGACGAAAAAGTTCAGGGCCTTGGGCTCTAGGGTTAGGGTTCCATAAGTGCAGGAGTTCAGCAGGTGAACCATTGGGACCAGCATGATCCCATGCACGGATGGCATACTCAACAAACACTGTGCCCGGCAAACCCCCTCAGTAGATATATGTTCAAGCCCGGTAGTATGGAAACGTATGCTTCAACAGCCACTGGCAGGCTGGCACGTGAGGGCGGCTGACCAACAATAACACGAACATGACTACTCATACTTGCCCCCGGTTGGGCCCTCAGGGTTCATCATCTCCAAAAGGTCTGGCTGTTCATAATCCCCAGTAGGCTGTGTTGAAAACACTCTGACGGCGGATTTCGGCAAACGGCGACAAAAAAAGCACAGAGCCTTTAGCAACAACAAACCGTTTTCCGATAGAACGAGGCAAGCGCCATCCCTTTCAAACCCTAGCATGTGCCTCTCCGAGCCCAAAAGCCCCCCAAAAGGCCTTGCGAATCAGGGCCAGGGAGGCCATGAAGAAGGGGAAGACCACCGCAGTCTCCTGTGAGGACTTTGCGGCTCCCGGCTTGTGCGGGGGGGGGCGGAAGCGCCGATAGGGTCGGGCTCACGAGGCTAAGGGTTCATGGTTTCAGCACACCCCGGAAGCTCTAGGGTTTAGGGCTTAGGGCCAGGTTCATGGCAAGGTTTGGGTTAGGGCTTAGGGCTTTGGGCTTTGGGCTTAGGGTCTAGGGTTAGGGTTTAGGGTTTAGGGTTTAGGGTTTAGGGTTTAGGGTTTAGGGTTTAGGGTTTAGGGTTTAGGGTTTAGGGTTTAGGGTTTAGGGTTTAGGGTTTAGGGTTTAGGGTTTAGGGTTTAGGGTTTAGGGTTTAGGGTTAGGTTTAGGGTTTAGGGTTTAGGGTTTAGGGTTTAGGGTTTAGGGTTTAGGGTTTAGGGTTTAGGGTTTAGGGTTTAGGGTTTAGGGTTTAGGGTTTAGGGTTTAGGGTTTAGGGTTTAGGGTTTAGGGCGTGCAAAGCTGGAAACAGCCGATAAGCCTTCCACCCTAAATCTCAAACGACAACCAAGTAGGTAAGCAACATTCAACTTCGCCGACAATGGTAGCTCAGCTGCCTCTTCTGCCCGACGGAAAGTGTGCACCAGGAGGCGATGATTGCGCGAAAAGCACGCATTTGCCATGAGCAAGGGCCAAAACCTTAAAAGGAGTTGGGTTTTTGTATGGCTGCGCCCCGTTGCTCCTGAGCCCTGAGGACTCTTCAGACTTAAACCACTCCTCGGCAAAACCCGAAGCCCAAAAAAGTCCAAACCCTCGACAGGGTCCCCAATCCCTGAACCAATAAGAGACATAAACCCAACCGCTCCTTGATCTCTTTGAGACCGTAGAGGATTGCCAAGCAGATGAACTCGAGCGGGTGTTGGTTGGCTCTTTGAAGGTGCGACAAGAGGTTTAGTATTGGGGGTTTGAGGGGCTCAAGGTTTGGGGTTCCGGGTTTTGGCACTTTGGGGTTCGGGAAAGACTTGTTGATTAAGGTGGCTTTGGTTTCCCACGTATGTATTGGTGAATGTCGCATATTCTTCCGCGTGTTGCGCCCGGTTTTGGTGAGCTTTCTGGGGAATGTGTGTCCTCCTGAGTGTTATACACGCTTCCTCATGCCACAGCAAGAAACAACAAGAAAAGAGACTACCAGCATCAATATTTCCGAGAAAAAATGAAACGCCCACCTCAGATCTTGTGAAAAGCAAACTCAAATCAAGGCCATAAAAACATGGCCACTGATCGTGACAAAACAAGCTTCTTTTGTTGTTCAAGGCAACCACTCTCCTCGTGGGAAGCCAAATGGCATTTATGCAAAACACCACAGCCTTTCCCATCATGCACTGATAGTGATACTGATCATGCGATGCCAACGATACTTTCTTATCATGCGACAGAAAGTGTTTAAAGAGTCCGGACGACAATCGTAAGATGTCAAGGGTTCAAGGTGGGTGCTGCAGAACACCGCTGGGGGATCAGCTTTGCTGTAGATGGGTGGGCAGGTGACAAAGACCCACCCTCAACGCCAAAGGCTGCCTGCACGAAGGTGTACAGGTGGACCCTTCTGATGGGCAGCTTCTGGATGTAGTGGTACTGCGGATACTTGGCCGAGTCCCACACCAACCACAGGAACCTCAGGCCGTTCAAACCCATCAGGGCCGCTTGCCCAAGCTGAAGCTTCAAGCTCCAGTAGCCACCCTAAACCCTAAACCCTTAAACCCTAAACCCTTAAACCCTAAACCCTAAACCCTAAACCCTAAGGGTAAATGGGAAGTTGAGGCGCTTACAGGGATGGAGGATGTTGGGGGGCATAGAGTTGGTGCTATGTAAGAAGAGGAATGGAAGAGTCAGGTACCACATCCGGGTGAAGTTTATGTCCGATGGCTTGAAAGGTTTAGGGATTATGGGTTTGAGGGGCTTGGAGCAGACGATTGAAAAAGTGCAGGGCTTAAGGTCGAGGTGGGTAACCCACCATCGATTATCACGTTCGACCCATGGCGCTTACAGCCGTTTGGCCCATGCCATAAACACTAAACATCACCCAGATCCCCCTCCAGACCCCTCTAAAGACCCCTCCAAAGCCCCTCCAAAGACCCCTCGTGGCGCAGCGGGGCATTCGGTCGAAGAGGTTGTTGCCAGTCAAGGAGGCAATGCCCATGTAGAAGAAGACGCCCTGGAGGACGGCTCGGGGAAGGAACTTCCTCGGCACACAGCTGCGCAGCGAAGAGAGACATGCAAATCAAGGCTTTACGTCAGAGCTCATGGGTGCAGGTGCAGCTACTGAGATCGCAAATGCATTTGGAGGCGCCAACTGGTTTTCAGAGTCGCAGCTTGTGCTACTTGAGGTATGACCCTACAAGAAACACGATCTCCTCTCGCAAGTGCACGCCCAAGTTGCAGAACCGGTGCCATAAACAGGGCGCACCCAATGAGGATGTGGATCCTTACATGCTCCAGACACAGACTGACAGAGAATCCTTAAAATCCCCCAAGTCAACCCTGAGCCTCGAAAGCAGGGTTCAGCTTGGAGTGTTCACCTAGGGCCTAGGGTCTGACAAGCCTTACCGTAGGGTTTGGGATTGATGCACTGAAGGACTGAGGGGCTTGTGGGGTGTAGGACGAAGCATTCGGGAGGTAGGCGGGGGAAATTAAGCGTTCCTCAGCCGGACTTCTCCTCGCTTGCCAAGCAGAAGTTTGAAAACGTAGCTTTGCAACCTTTTGCGGGCACATCAGTGCCTTTTGTGGCTTTTGGCTTCAGGTTCTTGGGGGAACCAAAGCGAACTTCAGCGCAAGCTTCCAATATCTGGATCCAGAACTCGAAGGTAGAAGGCAGAGAACTACGGAACTCAAAACCTGAAGCCTCTAAACCCTGACTTTCCATTGGAGGATGCCAGTTGTCGATTTAGGGTCTCGTGTCCAAGTTTTGGAGGGCAGCCTCTCAACGATTAGAGCACCTTTGCTGGAAACCTGCACACTGAACAGACCTGAACCTCTAAACCTCCACTCCCCCGAATCCTCCATCCCCAACGCCGAAGTCTGTCAGCAGAGCGGCAGGAAGTTCGTAGCCCGCTGCTCGACCACCTTTCCAAGCGCTTTTTTCACTGCAGCTCCGTCTCAAGGACAACCAAAAGCATATTCTGCCAACCCTCAAATCTTGAAACTTCCCCGAAAAATGCCCCAGAATCCTAAAACCCCCAAAGCCCTGCGGTTTTGCTTGAACTCTTAGAGCTCAAGTGGGGGTTTACCAAACTAAGGGACCGAATATAAACCCCAAATAATAGGATTCCCATATGATAAGGACCCCAAAAAGGTGCCTCTTCGGAAACCTCTATGTGGGGTGCCTTGGCCGGCACCTTGCGCTCGCCCTGCGGCAGCTGCTTCACCTGGCTGGGGGCTTCGGCACGGGGGCTTGGCGGTGTGTAGGGTTTAGGGTTTGGGGCAGGTTTAGGGTTTGGGGTTTCGGGTTTAGGGTTTAGTTTAGGGTTTGGGGTTTGGGGTTTGGGGTTTAGGGTTTAGGGTTTAGGGTTTAGGGTTTAGGGTTTAGGGTTTAATTTAATTAGGGTTTAGGGCTGAGGGTGCCTCCGAGTTCATTCGGGCCCAGCAACTTGTAGCATCTAGGGCCCTTGATGATTCTGTTGGATGCTCCACATTGGCACTGGTAGTGCAGACGTCGCTAGTTGCAATAGCTGGCCTTTCATGCTGCAATTCTCGTGTTGAGCCCCGCAACCTGGAAACTCTGCCTGCAAGCCTCTACCTGCACTTTCAGACAATCATCGTGATACCCTGCATCACCACAGTGGCCCACACCAAACTCAAACCCTAAACCCTAAACCCTCACAAAGGCCCATGCAAGATCCATGTCGCGGACCTCATAAGTGGTCAAGGAGATCACGTGCGTGATGCTGGGCACAGTGGAGGCCACGGACAAAGGGAGGCCGAGCCTGGTCTAGGGTTTAGGGTTTAGGGTTCAGGGTTCAGGGTTTAGGGTTTAGGGTTTAGGGTTTCGGGTTTCGGGCTTAGGGTTTAGGGCTTAGGGTTTAGGGTTCAGGGTTCAGGGTTTAGGGTTTAGGGCTGGGAGGCTGGGACCTTGCAGAACACCTATAAAGCATCATGGAGTGAGCTCGCCAAGATCTTTTTTGCTTCTTGGGGGCAAGCGGCAAGGAGCTGTTCGGATACATGAAGGGTGCGTAAAATTCTCCGAATCTTCAGAGTCGTACCCTACGTTCTTCCTTGGGCCCCTTCTGCGTGTTTGAACAGGAACCCATACGTGGTTAAGCAGGTGCCGCTGCGATTTCCCGGTACTGTATGTTGTACTACAACTACAACTTCCCGTGGCCTTCCGCAAAAAACTGGAGCCAACACCTGAATGAGCCACTTGCTTCGCCACTGGACACGAGCCAAGTGGCACAGCGCAAGCTGGCAGCGTCAGCGCCCCTCGAACGAACAAATCCTGGACTCTTCTTGAAGACCCGAGAAGAATGGCAACTTTTGCGAACTTGCTACTAGAACCAGAAAAATACGAAATCACTTTCTAAAGCAGTCCAGAATCCAAGTGATAGCCAGGCGGCTTTTGCCTGCGCATGCAATTCTCAGCATCTGGCAACTGAACCCCAAACCTTCAAGCTCTAAAGGTTTGAGCACGCGCACTTAGCCAACCTCATGTCGGAGGAAAAACCAGGCTTCAACACAGGGCTTGGGTTTCGCATGTGCAGGTGACACGGCCCCCCCCCCCCCCCCCACCCCCGGAAGCCCCTATGCAACTCCAAATGGCAGACAAGAGGCAGGCCGTTGGAGGGCCGGTTGACGATGACACTGGTCAGATTCCTTGCATGTTGGGTTTGAGGCTACCAAACCTGAAGTTGCCAAACGTCCATCACCAGATGCTGGGAGATCACGGCTCCACGCCGCACGACACCCACCCGTGAAGAGTGCAACTGCTGCGTTTTCTGATGTAGAAGCGCTTGAATCGGGTTTCAATGAGGATCTGCATGGGATCGTGGATTCCAGAATGCAAACTCAGTACCGAAATGCAGACGTTGATACTTGCGAAAGGTTCCTGGAAGCAAAGGTTTATTCTGTGCTGTGCTTGCCTGAAAGCAGACGTTTCATGAAGGTTGTTATTGATTTGGGGGTTACCCTGTGGCATATCCTCTCCCTAGTGTAGATAGTTTCGCGTTTAGGGTTCATGGTTTAGGTCTTTCAGATCCACCAGCATCCTGTGGGTTTGCAAGGCTGATCGCTTCCTGTATTGCGACCTCCTCCTCCTCCTACTCCTCCTCCTCCTGCTGCTTGCGTACCAGGTTCCATCACGGCAGACCCTCTAGCACATCAGGGCACCGGGTAGCAGCGAAAAATGCAAAGCCAGAAAGCTGAAAGCAACAGGTCGAGAGAGCAAAGAACTGAAGGAAGCCAAAGAGTGTAAAAGGAAAGTTCATGCCGAAGAACAAGAGCAAAAAATGCATCAAAAAACTGCCATCCATGAAAGGATGGTATCAACTACGGTTCGTAGGTTGAATGTTCGAGAGGCAGGTTTCCAGGGCAAGGGGTGCCGCACTTATCCACCTCACCCGTGAAAAGGTCTTCCCACATCTCTTCGCGAGCACGCACGTCACTGAGTGCATCGAGACTCTGGTCCAAGTAACCCAACACTGCGAAGCCGATCGCAGGCATGATGGCATACCTGGTGGAAGATTTGTGTGTAATATTTGTCGCAACGTCAGGTGAGCAAGAAACCAGGGCAAGCAACTGAATTTCTGAAAAGTCAAGTTCGACCACGAAGAAAACCAAACAAGCATGGGGCATTCATTTTCTTCGAAGGCACGGGATGCCCCACAAGGGGAAGTCCTTCTCAATGCCCATGGGGTTCACGATCCAGTTGCGCTTCTCGCCAGTGACCAGCGTGAAGGACGGGGAGAAGTCGGCATCAACGGTAAGCATGCGCAGGTTCGTGTCGCTAGAGTAGATGGCTGCCAGGGCGGACGCAGACACCAATGCAATGGTCACCGCAAAGTTGGCCATGAGGTTTCCTGGACAAGCCCCTGAAGTGAACCCTCCAAACCCTAAACCCTAAACCCTAAACCCTAAACCCTAAACCCTAAACCCTAAACCCTAAACCCTAAACCCTAAACCCTTGAAGTGAACCCTAAACCCTCAACCCTAAACCCTCAAAGAACTTCTCAACGACCTCCCAGATGCGGAGGGCTCGAATGAGCCATGGGGTGCGACGGAAGTACGAGAGGTACGAGGCAAGGCCTTGGTGCCAGCACTGCACTGAGTGTGGGTTTAGGGTTTAGGGTTTGGGGTTTAGGGTTTAGTAGGGTTTGGGGTTTGGGGTTTAGGGGTTTGGGGTGGGTCCCAGAAGGGGGACAAAGTGGCTGTAAGGGGCTCAGTGTCTCTCCCGTGGGATTCAGGTGAAGGTCAATGTGTGGTATCGGGGTCTGCTCGCAGTCTGGCCACCGAAGGTGTACACAAAGAGCAGCGTCTCGAACATCGCAGCGTTTAAGCTCATCTGCTTGTCTGTGAAGTTGCGAATGATTGGCAACACTCCGTCAATGATAAAGATAAGGGAGATGAGGCCGGCAAAGATGTCCTTCTTGCGATTAGAGTTTTGGGTTTAGGACTTAGAGTTTAGGGTTCAGGGTCTTCGTAGGCTTTAGGGCTTTGGGCTTACGATTTACGGTGCGCAGGCACAAGCGAAAGCTTCAATGGTATCACAAACAGGAGCGGCAAAACCTGGTAGGGGCCGGGAACCCGACTGCAGACACGCGTCACGTACATGGCGAACATAGCGGACGCGGCGCACGATAAGAGATCCGAACTGATGTCTGTTAACTATGTCATTCTCCGTCTCTGTCTATGACTCTCCATCGCTCTTGTTCTCTGTCTCTCTGTCTCTCCATCTTCTTCTACTGTGCACTTGAGCGCCCTCTTCCAGGAAAGTCGGTGCCCCTCTATATATATATATTATTTTTTCTCTCTCTCTCTCTCTGCACGCTTGGCCCCCTCCCGAAGGAGAAGGCCGCCCCCAGGGGCGCGCGAAGGCCACGGTTTGTTGGGCGTGGCTTCCGCGTTCTTCACGGGCCACTTTGGGTGATAGTATGGGGTCCAAGACCTGTTTGCCTGTGATCCCCCGTGCAGTCTTGCAGCGTCTTAGAGCCGCGCGCCGGGGTTCACGATCTTCCCCCTCCATCCTCCCCCTTGACATGCCCCCAAAGCTTGTGATACAATCATTCCCCCCTCTGTGCCCCGCGCTCTCAGGCAAAAGCCTATGCCTTAGTGACTACTGGCCCCCTCATGTGTTCTTCTTCTTCTTCGCGAATCCACATCTTCTGGTAGCGGTGGTCCACGGCGTCGTAGTCTGGCTCGCCCCCTTCTGCTCTCCGGTGACGATGAGTACTCTTCTGTGGGTTCTCTGTGTTCCCCCGACGGCGGCGATCGTGGTGTGTGTCCTGTGTGAAGGTGGTGGTGGTGGTGGAGTGGTGGTGGTTGTGTGTGTGTGTGTGTGTTTTTTCTCTCTCTCTCTCTCTCTCTCCTTCTCTCTCTCTTCTTCTTCTTCTACCCAGTGAAGAGGCCCCCCCCCTCTCTATCTCTCTATCTCTCTATCTCTCTATCTCTCTATCTCTCTATCTCTCTATCTCTCTATCTCTCTATCTCTCTATCTCTCTATCTCTCTATCTCTCTATCTCTCTATCTCTCTATCTCTCTATCTCTATCTCTCTATCTCTCTATCTCTCTATCTCTCTATCTCTCTATCTCTCTATCTCTCTATCTCTCTATCTCTCTATCTCTCTTTCTCTCTATCTCTCTTTCTCTCTATCTCTCTATCTCTCTACCTTTCTCTCTCTCTCTCTCTCTCTCTCTCACTCCTGGTTGATCCTGACAACTTCCACTCGTAAAAAAGCACAGCGTCCCACTTTCTAAACAAACTCCTATTCTCATGACTTCCTGACGGGAATTAGTGTGAACAATGAACGCAGGGATATGTTGCTTGAAAATTGCGAACGCTTTACGTGGGTGAGGCTCTCTGGGGTCAGACGGCCTGCATCGGTTCTTGGGGTGCCTGCCTCCCAGGTGGTCGCACGGTCTGGTTCAAACACGTTCTCATAGTATACTAGTATACTAATAAGTAAAAAATTAACATCATAATAATCAGAATAATCATAATAATCATAATAATCATAATAATCATAATAATAATCATAATAATCATCATAATCATCATAATCATAATAATCATAAAAAAAAAAACATAATAATCATAATAATCATGATAATCATAAATCATAAAAATCATAATAATCATAATAATCATAAAAATCATAAAAATCATAATAATCATAATGATCATCATCATAACCCTAATCATAATCATAGTCATAATAATCATTGTAATCATAATCATAATCATAATCATAATCATAATAATCATAAACATAATCATACTACTAATAAACATAATCATAATACTCATAATACTAGCAATAATAAAAATGATCATAATCATAATCATGATAATAATGATAATAATGATAATAATGATAATAATGATAATAATGATAATAATGATAATAATGATAATAATGATAATAATGATAATAATGATAATAATGATAATAATGATAATAATGATAATAATGATAATAATGATAATAATGATAATAATGATCATAATGATAATAATGATAATAGTAGTAATAAAAAAAGACTGCTTCCACGACCGTAAGAAAGTCGTGGGTCTGGGCAGATGCCGTGATGGCTTTTCACGACGTCCGGTGCAGCACAAGAACTGTTTCCTCTGTGCTGTTCAGTGCTTCTAACGAACTTTGTTTCTACAGCTAAGAAAGAAGCGGTATCCCACCCTGGCAATAAGGTGGTGGCGATCATCGGGTGCCTCATCCTCTGTAACTGTCAGCCCTTCTGATGGCTTAACGCAGATCCAAGCTCCAAAAGTGACAACAGCTGCGAGGATGGCGATCCCCGGCACGTGCCTCATCCTCGTAGCTGTCAGCTGTCAGTGCTTTTGAGGCGTCAACACCAAACGAAGAAGCAAAAACCCCAGGAGGATGGCTCACCCCGAGGGCTTCGTCAACAGCAGCTCATGCGCGACGCCCGCGCGTGGCCCCTGGAATACAAGCGAACCCCTTCTGCTCGCATTCGGGACATGATCACACTGCCATGAAGTCTGCACACAGCAGTGGCCACACACAAGATGCCTCGTTCAAGTGCTGCAGCTCACACTGCACAAGCAAAGCCTTCACAGAATTGCTCGCAGCCTGGCTTGCCTTCACCTGATCAACCCCTAAGCCCGCAAACCCGGCAACCCTTTCCTGTCAAGCCTTCGTTGCGAACGGGCGTCCTCGCTGAACATGGTCACGTGCTTCATGAGGGCGCAAAGGTCGAAGATCGACACCAGAATCGTAAACAACGAGCACCACATGCAGACCCAGAAGTAGTAGGGCAAGAACTCCAAGTCCATCTGATGGTCGTTTGGGAAGTTTAGGCGGCGACGCGGGCGACTTCTGAGGGGGGAGGGTGTCGACGCGGCCACACATGAGGGATGGCGCAGTTTGTTGGGTTGATGTCGGGGCCTGGGTGCTTCAAAAAGGGGATCGCTGAATTGAAAACGCCTGAAGCCACCCGGAATGTCCCGCACCCTCAAGCACAAGTGCGACACAGCAGATTCCCAGGCAGGCTCGACCATCAACACAACTCCGTCTATTCCGTGACTCCCAAGAAGGCCCGGACTCTGGGGGCTACCGAGCTGCGGCCACGGCCAGGTCATAGCACACCAGGCTGTAGGCCAGGAACCTCGGGGACTGGGATTGGCGAGCGCACAAGGGTTGCGGATGGGGATGTTCCCCCTTACACGAACAGTCCTCAACATGGATTATAGTACCCCCTAGTACAATGCCCAGGGGGAACAGCCCAAGTTGCGGGATTGCTGTGGCGCTGAAGAGTCAACAGAGTGGGGATGTCTCGGATTGAGAGTTTGCGAACCTAGAACATAACAAAACCACCCTAAACCCTAAACCCTAAACCCTAAACCCTCTTTGGGCTTCCACCCAGAGAGGGCTGGGCTTGTAAGGGAGCTTGCAACATGGGAGCCTGCCGGAGGTGGGTTACAACTACGTGAGGCTTCTTTCTCCCGAGCCCCAAAAAGGCCCAATCAGCCCTAAACTGAACTTCCAAAAGCCCTAAGGCAAAGAAGCTTCCAAAGCCTGAACTGGCAGTCCTGCAACTTTTCGACCTTAAGCCCTGAGACCGAAACCCAAAAATCAAACAGGTGCCCCAAGGAATGCGCCATGTTCAGCCATCCCCTTAAGCTCCGGACGGCCCGGTTGCACCGAGGATTGACAGCGGTTGGCCAGCCGTCCTGAAGTTGAAGGCCCAACTGCGGCAAAACTCTCCATTTGGGATGCTCCCCCCCCCTTTTACTAGCAGTTCCTTACTGGGGATTATGGTACCCCTATTGTAATCCCTCTTAAGGACTCTTAGTCTAAGGCGGAATATTTTAACTTTACATCCCAAGAATCCGTAAGCCCAGGGGTTCACGGGGGCAGGGCTTGCGGGCCAGTCCAACCTTTGAGGAGAGCAGGCGTTAGCAGATAACAAGATTGGAGACCATTGCACGGGGTTTTCGAAAGCCACGGAACAGCTTTCGGGCAGCTGTATCCGCTCCAGGATGCGTGTGTGGCAATGGTGTTGCAGTAGCTACTTCGCCCTGGAACACCTGCAAAAGAAAGGCTGTGAGCAAGCACGGGCTTTGCCAAGGCAGGCAGGTTGCTCGAGCACACACCCCTCGATGTCAGAACATGAGCTCAGCATTTCTTAGCCGAGGGTAAATACGTCACATGAGAGGCAGCTTGAGCCCTAAGCCCCTAAACCCTAAACCCTAAACCCTGAACTCTAAACCCTAAACCCTAAACCCTAAACCATCCTAAACCCTAAAGCCCCCAAGGTTGGAAAACCTGAAAACCAAAACCCTGGCATTCCACACCGAGGAGCGCGGAGAAGAGGAGGCCGCTGAGGCACGTGGACATGATCATCTCAAGCACCTGCTTGTGGGGGAGGGGGGGTGGGTTCAGATTCTGGGCTTCTGGGTTTTCTGGGCTTTCTGGGCTTCTGGGCTCCTGGGCTTCTGGGCTTGTGTTTCTGGGCATGCTGCTCAAAGGCCGTTATAGATTGTCACTGGCCTTTCATGTGCACAAGGGTCACACAAGAGGATTCCAGGGCTCCATTTAATTGCGAAGGCTAGGGTCTATATAGGTCTGAGGGCCCAAGGCCCTAGAACCCAAGCCCAAGCCCAAGCCGGGCTTAATGGAGTGTTGAAGGCCTGGAAGGTTTAGAGCTTGGGGCCTGTTCGGGATGTTTGAGCTGGAGGCCTGGCAGGGTTTGCCGTATCGGTTTGTTGGAGGCTGACATGTGGGGGGGGCTGAAGGCAAACTGCAAAACTCTGCAAGGCACTCCGAACTGGCCGTTGGTTCCATCGAGGAAGCGGCTTCCAAACCTTCAACGCGCGCCAATCCCCAAACCCTGACCCCTAAACACCCTAGAATTCAAGTCCCCACCCCAATTCGGATTCAATCCCTTGGACTTCCAGACCTCTCATACACATTCACAAGCCGTAAGCTCCAAGGTCTTTCTTCGTGGGCCTTTTACCACAAAGTCAGCCATGTGCTACGAAGGAACATGGTCTCTTTGTGAGAAGACTATGCTCTTCCCCTTTGCTAGGAATGGTTGACTTCATCCTTTACACCCTGGGCTGATCACCGGTTCCCTCTCCAGACACTGGGAGTACCACAGCCGATTTTTTCTTGAGGGAATCGACGCTGCAAAGGAGCGCCGTTTGCATGTTAGAATGAAAACACGCAAACTTTGGATTTCCAGCAGAGCCAGAGCGAGCGACAGAGAGCAACAGAGCGAGCAAAAGAAAGAGAGAGAGAGAGAGACTGAGTGAGTGAGAGAGTGAGTGAGTGAGTGAGAGAGTGAGGGAGTGAGTGAGTGAGTGAGTGAGAGAGTGAGAGTGAGTGAGTGAGTGAGAGAGTGAGAGAGAGTGAGAGACGACTTCTCCAGGTGCGGGCAGAGCAGGGTTTAATCCTGCCTGCCTTGACTGCTTTGTTAGTACAAAGACTGGAGTGCCATCTAGATGAATCAGACATCCGGTGCCAGGTCTAGGCGGTTTTGCGGGGTCAGCAGCTAGGGGTACATTACATGTACTTGTATGGCGTCGAGTACCCCTTGGAGGCGCGGAATGCGTGACTGTTCTGGATTGTTTCCCTGCTTCTGGAGCAACCTTTATTTTCTTTGGGGGGGGGGGGGGTGGGGATGGGGGGTTGAAAGGTTCAACCATGCAACTCACGACCATCCGCTGAATTTGGCTAAGCCCTTGGCACGCGACAGGCCCTTAGCCTCACAAACAAGCTTCCACAAGCCCAACACCATGCTTAAATAACACGCGGCAGCGTTGGGCTCCGAAGACGCAAGAAACCCAAAAACCTTGAACCCCCAAGAGTGGCAGGCAGCGTGATCGCCGGAGCAAGAGCGGCAATGAAGAGGTAGAGGATCGTCGAGAGCGTTTTTTGGAAGTTCCTTGAGTCAATCTGGCTCCAAAGTGCACACGCTGGCTCTACAACGTGCTGTCTTGCAACGTAGCCCCGCTCTTCTTTTTCTCTTCTTTACTCCTGAACATCCACCGAGCGACACTTGCCGGCTTGCAAACCGACTCAAACCGCGACCCAGCCCCAACTCCCACGCATGCTGTGTGGTCCCAAGGCACTCCGGTTTGAACGCGTCTGTCCAGTCGCTGCCATAGAAGGGAGCACGCCGGCGCAGGTCCAAGCGAAGACCTGCTGTGCACACCACAAGTTTCAATGACCTCCCGCCCTGCCAATGCCCATGCTCTTTGTAGATTCGGGGCGTAGAGAGGGCGTCTCCGCTTTTAAAAGCTGGGGTTAAGATTCATTGCTGCAGCAGCGCCCCATTCTCCCAGAAACTTACTGTGTGAGGCCATGCATGGAGACTGCACGTGTCGGATGCAACAAAAAACTACGTATTGGCAAAGGCCTCGGCAAGGTGAGAGTTTTTTGCAACTTCACCTGGGAAAACCCTCTTTCATAGCTACCATTCAAGCGGAGACAAGCGCCCATGTCCAGTTCAGCATAGTCACCCCCAGCGATCTTGCCGGTAAACTCTAACGGTCCCAAATCCTGCAATCAGCTTCAAAAGTCGAGGCTCAGGGTTTCGATAGTTTCGGGGCTATAGGGATGCCTGTGTAAACTTCCTTTCAACACGCTCCGCATGCTCGCATTCTGAAGCCAGGCGAAAATATTCTGCCAGACCTCAACATGCGCTAAAGATGCTGGCTGTGCAGAGCAGTTGGCGCTTGTCGGAAACTGTAAGGCCTAAGCCCTAAGCCCAGCCCAAACCATCAAACAAAGCCGCAGACCCAGGTTGACAGTATGCAACATGGTGGGTTTAGGGTGCTATGTCGAAAGGTCAAGGCTTGACATTTCAGGGTTTTGGCGATTGGGAGCGGCTCTGGGCCTTCGTGGCAGCGCACGGCTAACAGCCAGAACAGGAACAAAGCCATAAACCCCAGGGCCCAAATTGTGCGATCAGCTTCAACTGCTGCAGCAGAGGTGCCTGTTTTCACGTGTCCAGCAGGGACGTTTGTTGGCAGTGCAATCACTGCTGCCCGCCAAGGATCACAACAGTGATTAAAATCCTGACACCCCGAAACCCAAGTACCTGAGCAAAAACAACGACGACAGATGTGGATAAGCCCGAACACCAACCAAGCACGTGTTGCCCCGACCTGTCACCCCCACAAACGGCAAGGTCCTTGATGGACGAGCTCCGGATGTATCCGGACTGGATTCGGAGCACTCCTGCTGCCTCGGACATTTCCCTGAGTTTCCTTGCGAAGCGACACGAAGTGCAAGTGCCTGCTGGGATCTTGAGCCAAAGAATGCCTGCGGCATCGAACTGGTTTGATAGATGTCGCTCTGTTGCCTGGTACATGTGTATTTTCAGACATTGCAAAGCAGTTCGCCTTGGGTTGGACGAATCAGGAAATGCAAGCTCTGAACCACTTTAGCATTTCTGTTCCTTCTAAGAGGCCTGGGAAGCTCCTGAAAAGCCTCCCCGTAGGTGGGGAGGGAGCCCTACTGCTACTGCTACTGCTACTGCTCCTGCTGCTGCTCCTACTGCTGCTGCTGCACCCCTCAGGGGTGGAGGGGTGGAGGGCTGGATTTAAACAGCACTTTTATGCTACCTCCGTGGCTCCGGGGGCCTGGCCGCCCTCCACATATTTAAAAAACTACACCGTGGTACGGGCAGGACTGAGGTGAGGTGAGGTGAGGTGAGGATCGACCGAGGCACGAGCCTGGCCTAACAAAAGGGCGGCCCCTCCGGCACAAGGCTTAAGAGGCCAGCCCCAACAACACACGACACGACAACCACAAAACAAAAAGGAACAGCAACGCGAAACGAACGAGACAACGCAACGCTCTGCGGACCTCCATGGCGAGCTAATTTGCCCTCGCCCTGACCACCCAAAGGCTCACGTCCTTTACCGCTTCTACCTGCGCGAGCATCTCGATGAGGACCCTGTGAAGCTGCAGCAGAAAAACGAGGCGAAACCACGCGGGTAGAGGCCGGATGAACCAGGCGTCGACGGTGCTGGAGGGGGGCTTGATCCCCGCTCGCACTCAATAACCACTGATTCACTTCGCGACCTTACTTGGCTGACATTTCCTTCCCAATCCATGAGTCTTGAGTTGTACACCACGTGCTTCCCAATATCCAGCTTCTCTGCCTTGTGATGTTGTCCTCGAGTCTGCGCCCACGCAGCATACCAACGCGAGCACCGCTCGCACCGCTACCGCGTAGCGTACGCACTGCGAGCACCGCCCGCACTTCTACCACGCCGCCCACGGTCGTCACGTAAACTGCTATCCCCACGGTTCCGGCACCGCCGGTGTCTGCGGCCAGAGCGAGAGCGTCGGCGCCCGGGGTAGACCCTACCCCCGCCTTGCTCACGTCTCCCATCCCATCCCAAACTGCCACCATCCGTCTGTGCAACTGCCGGGTCCGCATCGCCCTGCTGCCAAAAAGTAGGCTCCGAGCTCCGAAACATTGTTGAATTCGAAAAGGGGCCCCACGGCCTGTAATTTCCAAGTATCGCAGAAAAAGTGAATCCTCTCCAGAAATAGACCTCCAGATGCTCAAAGACTGCAACGACCCCCAACCCACGATTGAGTTGCACCCAAAGTCCAAGGAATGCACACATAACATCATACACCGAGGCACTGTCGCACTAGCGCCACAGAGGGGGGAAGAAGGGGGTGCTCGTCGAACCCTCAACCTGAGGATCTTAGTGCCGCCCCGGAGGTCCACCCAACTTCCAACTCCAGCCCCTCCGCAAGCCAGCGCTAGTCTCCGGGGACGGGCAGACTGTAGCACAGGCAAGAGTCATAGAAGTCGTCCTAGCAGCAGCGGCACACTAGTAGCAGAAGCACACACAAAAGCACACAACAAGCTGCTAATTGTTGCACATGGCTCGGATACAATGCTGCAACCAACGTGTCTGCAGCAGCAGTAGTCTTGGGCTCCAATTCAACAATCATTGTTTTGGCTTGTAGTGTCGTTGCTAAACGTGACTGCGACCCTCCCTGTCTCATGCACACGTTCCCATATGCATCAGCGTGGTGGACGTCTCCATGGGACTGTCTTGGGTCAACAGCTGCACCATTTTCAATTGAAATCTTGGATCTTGGCTTAACATTCGGCTGCCATTCAGAGTCATTCAAGTTAGTGGGGGAGTGCACATTCACGCAAGAGCACAGCAAAACCCTAAACCCTAAACCCTAAACGCTAAACCCTAAACCCTAAACCCTAATCCCTAAACCCTAAACCCTAAACCCTAAACCCTAAACCCTAACGAGCGGTTTTGTGCCAAGCTCCGAGGCAGCAGTAGCATCCCCAGTGCTTTGAGGTGCGTAGTTGCTGGAGCAGCGCAACGCCAGACATCGGACGCAGCCAAGGCAGCACACAGCTGCAGACGGCTAGGGCCCTGTGAAACAAGCGATCTTCTCTGTCCTCGATTCACTTTCCGCGGTTCCGGTACAGAGCCATGACCAGCGCAAACTTGTCTTTCAGCAGCTTGTCCGCCGCGGCTGTCTTCCTGCGCTTGGCCTCGTAGTCCTCCTGCGATTCGTCGGGCCTGTCCCGCTTGGACTTCTCAGATTTCTCCGCCTCTCTGGACAACTTCAGCTTGGCTCTGCCGGATGGGTTCACGTCTTTGGGGCTAACAGGGGTATGGCTCACAGGGCCCCCTTCGCCAACACACCTGTCCCGCTCTTCCGTGGCCACTGGGCTGGGCGTGCTGGGCGTGTCGAAGACCGCTCCCGGAAGAAAAGACTCGACCTCACACCCGCTCTTGTTTAAAGCTTTCTGGAGGTTTCGGAGCCCATTTGGAGGGAGACCAGGCGCTTGAAGACTCTCATCTACGACCACACTAAATTTACTTACGGCCATAAAGGAAAAAAGATGGAAGCGGAAAAAAAAAAAAGGGCTCTTCAGCAACCAGGAGCCGCCACTTCGAAGACATTGACGGGCTTCTCCGTGTTCTTGGATTCGCTAGATTTCGGAATCCCATTGACCAAACGTGATCCAACAAAAGGCACAAACAGACCCTTGGGCAAAGCAAGACCTGTTAGCCCCCAAAACATTCTGAATCTAACACCTCCAACACCCTTTGCCACCCCTCCCCACCACACTTGACGGCGTCTCTTGGCATCCTCAACGCCCTGAAGCAAGAATATCTGCACCCCAAACCTTAAACCCCAAACCCTAAACCCTAAACCCTAAATATCTGCAGCTCGAATGCCGGGTACTCCACACCTAAGCCGGCAGCAGGGAAGCGAGTTGCAATGGATACCGGAAAAAGAAAAGTTTCGGAAGCAAACATGGGGGGGGGGTTTACGATACTAGGGGGTACCTGATTGGGGGGTCCTTACCTTCTACTATTTGGGGGTCTCGATTTGGGGTCCCCTGGTTTCGTAAACCCCCAACTGCGTGGTACAGGGGTTGGGATTCTGGACTTTCCGGCTCACGCTCGTAAGAAGCAGCAGCTGGCCTTTCATGTACATCTTCAGCGCCATGATGACAGCCGTATCCAGCATGTGCGGGTCAAGGTCGCCCACGTCCCACATTTCAGCCACTTCCAGGTAGTGTCTCAAGGCGCGGGAGGACACCGTGGTCCTGCGACCCATAACCCAACTCCCCAAATAAGCAACACCTGTAACCAAACCCCCACCCCCCACCGCCCTCCCACCACCCCTAAGCCCTATCCCCACCAAGGCAAACCATGGCTGATGATTGAGCACTTGTGTAAATGTATGGCCAACACCTGCAACTTAATGTTGTACCCTCTTTACTGTTGGGGCCCCCCCATGAACACTCAATGTAGGCTTTCGGGGTGTATTTGGCACTTGGGCTTCCTAAAGCCATGGCAACGCTTCCAACCCTCCGTCCTTCCAAGGTCTGGCGACTGTTGCTGCACTGATTTGCACGTTGCGCTGGTCCAAGCTGGTCGCTGAAATAGAAGGTCAACAAAGCCTTGGCAGGCGTCTAGAGCTAAACAACCGACAACGGCAACAGCATGGAAGTATACAATAGCATCTCAGTGACTGGCACTGCTGCAGGAAACTCCAAGTCAATTCCTGTGTGCCTGCTTCTGTTCATAAAGCTGGCCCCCAAGCCCGCCACAGGTAGCTCTCCAATACCGGCATCAAACTCAAGAGCAATGCCTTCCAACCCCCAAAAAGCCCACAAGACAAGCTGCGACCGGCTCGCCTCTCGATCTCTGCCAGCGGGGACCACTTCTCGAAGGCAAAGTTGAACCCCAAAAGTTGCAGGAGCTGGTCCTCAATCCTGGGTGCCCCAGACGGGCCACGAGGGCGACTGGCGCGGCGCATCTTGGGATTAGGAGATCCAGGCTTTTCAAGGCGGCCCTTCAAACCGTCAAATCCGAGAAGAGGGTCTGCCTTTATGTAGGCATGAAAAGTGCTCAACAAAAATGCCTCTAACGTTGAGTTTCCTTCGAAAGGTCTTCATGCAGGCAAACTACGGACCCTGAAGTAGCGCCAGTGTGTACGACGGGCACAACACAAGCCCTCAACACAACAGAAGCGCAGCACCACAACTCTAAAATCAAACAAGCCACTCCCAACACGTGGCAACAGAACAAATAGGCACAAGAATGAAATCAAACATAATGCAGAAAATCACAATACAACAAACAATATACTAAGATTATAAGAAGATGATACTATCACATGTTGGGAGACCTCTGGGAAGCATTGCAATGAAAAGCAGGATACTTGCGAGCAACTATTAACAGCCTGCTGAAAGGTCCTAGAAAATAGTGCAAACACATTTGCTCACAGTATTCTCGCGTCCCCGGGGCTTACAGTACATGATTTTTCCGCATCAGCTTATGCATACGTCCTCGTCTTATGGTTCGAGGCTTCTCCATTTTCTGTATTTGATATGCAGTACATATACCCTACATACACACATGAAGAGGGTACTTATCGTACTTTTCCTTTGCATTTCCACAGGAGGCAAGCCCCACAAACATAGGCAGAACCCTATCGGATTCAAGGTTTAGGATTTAAACCTCAAGCCCTAGAACATAAGGTTATAAGGTTCTAATCCTGTTAGAACCGTTAACCCTATATGCGTTAAGGCTTGAGGAAAACAGAAAAAGGGGCTAAATCCCTGAAATTTTGGGGTTTCGTTTTGCAATGCCCTAAACCTTAAGCCCTAAACCATCAACCCCCAAGGGTCTAAAACCCCATAGGGCTAACCCCGATAGGGTAGATAAACCCTGAAGAACCCTAAGCCTTTAAACTTTGTAGAGCTTGCAGGTTTTGAACCTAAACCACCTAAACCTGGAAACTTATAATTAGCGTTTGATGGTAACCTATTCGGCTTAAATACCTAACCCCTATAGGGGCCCTATAGGGTTTGAGGCTTAAACCTGTTTGAATGCCCAAACCTAGGTCTAAATCCCCAGACCTTAAACCATTAAAAACCTTATAGGGTTTAAAGGTTTTAGTGCCTAAACCTGAGGTACCTAAAGTCCGGGCATTTATACCTTCAGCGCCTATGGGGTTAACGTTTGAACGCTTTAGACCCCTTAAAGGTTAGGGGTCAGGTTTTAATGCCTAAACTTTGAACCCGTGAGATTTAAACACTATGGGCTTAGGTTTAAATGTCTAAATCTTGAACTTTTTGGGTTTAAAAGTTGAGAGTTTAGGTTGAATTGCCGGCTTAAGTTCTAATGCCTAAATCGTAGGCCCTAATAGGCCCTAAATGAAACCTTAACCCTACAGAGTTTGAAGGTTCAGGGATTGGGTGTAATTGCCGGCTTAGGTGGAAATGCCTCAACCTTAAGCCCTTGACCTTTTAGACCCTAACCCTCTAGGGTTCCCTGAGTTTTGAACGTCAATCCAGAGTTTTGAACTTGACAACTCCGGGATCCAAGATTCAAGATTCAAGATGCTGAGGAAACGTTTTCCTGGAATCTTGAATCTTGAATCTTGGATCCCGGATTTTTGAAGCTCAAAACTCCGGACAGAACTTCAAAACTCCGTGTGCTTTACCAGTGAGGCCTTGAAATACATTCATACAATAACCACACGATATCTTCATACTATAATATCAGAAAATCATACGACCGAAGCTCTGAAATAGCCTCCCCCCCCCCATCTTTCCGACAAGCTCTAAAGCCAACCAAACAGGTGGATAACTGGGGGGCGTACCATATATATGTATATATATATATACATATATATATAATATATAACAATATACAGAATATACATTCAATCATACAATGAAGAGAGGTCACACCAACGTTGAAGATCCATTCATTCAAGGCAAGAGTGCGAATGAGCCGAACCGAGTCGAGCCCCCTTTCCGTGCGGAGAGGTTACTTTAAGAATCGCCGGATCCAGCAATCCTGCTCTTTGGCATTTCGTGTGGCTCCTGGGCAGGCTTCGGGTTCGGCAGCTCGGGACTTAGGACTTGGAGCATGGGCAGCGGCAAACTACACCGAGTCGTCTTGTCTTGAAATTGGGCATCGGACGGCATGTGGCACATCCTGCCTTCTCCTGCCACGATATCATTCAGCTTCACCACGTATAGCGCTTTTCTCGGTATTTCCGTGATCTTGCAACTCAGAAATGCCGCCCCCAACGCAACGACCTTGGCACGGTGATGCAACAACGCTTGCTTGAAAACTTTGCTTACAGACGCCACTCAGACATAAACAACATGCAGGCCAACTAGAACCAAAGATAGAAAGGTTAATGCCTCGTTTGACCCTGGTGGCAGGCCACTCGTCTCTTGGGTGCACATCCAAGTCCCTCTTGGGATCATAATATCCTCGGACATAGGGTCTGACACAGGCAAAAAAGTGTCACCAGATCACATTCCAACAAAATATGTTCCGTCTGCAAG
This sequence comes from Symbiodinium natans, assembly GCA_905221605.1. NCBI lineage: Eukaryota > Dinophyceae > Suessiales > Symbiodiniaceae > Symbiodinium > Symbiodinium natans. Next base: position 119,511 of record CAJNDS010002435.1, read on the forward strand.
GTGAAGGGCACTTCAGAGCATCGCCAACGAGCCAAGCATCTATGTAGCAAGCGAAAAGCTGTCAGCTGCGTCATCACCGAGTTTGCGGCGGCCGCCTTGTCCTGTTGCTGGAAGCCGAATAAGAGCACAGGACATCAGGCTGCTGGTACCAAGGCCGCAACTTTCTTTTCGATTCTCCAACCCTCAGCCCACTTTGAGAAGCCCCTGGGCCGAGTCACGTCCCCATGGACCTTTTCCACGATCTTCTTGGCACGTGCGCAGGCAAGTGCCCGATGCTTCTGGAGAGCCCCCTTGCTGCGGGACTTCGGACTTTGAGTTGAAGATGTATGCGAAGTTTGAGAGCGAAGAACATGTGATCGCCGAAAACTGTTAGTATGACCTTGCTAACCCAACCATCCCAAACCTGAAAACCCTGGTTTTCAGGCGGCTGCCTGTAAAGTTGGGGGCCATGACTTGAAAACCACAAAATCCCAGAAGGCGCCTCGGCAAGCGGTGCAATTGCTAACCCGGAGGCGTCCATTTCCCTCACGCACAGAGAGGGGCTCTGGAGGTTTGAATTAATTAATTAGGTTTTCTCTGATTTACAGTGTAAAGTGGGTTCGAACTCGATGGCTAGCCTTCAGGATGAAACCTTTGGGCAGTTACCTTGGTAGCTGCTCTCTGTGTAGTGCACAATAGAATGCCTGCACTTGCAGATCTTTCAAACAAGAATAGGGAGCCAACAACTTGCAGCTGCAAGTGCAAAGCCCATGTTTCCCAACATTGTCTCATACTTTACGCTACTCTACACAGCAGTGAAAATTGGCTGACATGGCTGCATTCAAATTCTATTCCCGATACTTTGATTGTCACACACTGGAGTGGGGTGTTGCTCCCAGGCAGGTTACACGAAAGCCGATAAAAGCAAAAAGAAAGAAAAAAATTAGTGGCTCCACGCCACGGACCACGCTTCTCAATGCTCCAGGTGCAACAAGGAGTAGAAAAACGCACAGCCCAGGGTCTGGAGGGCTTGGATGAGGGGAGGGGGAAGAAGGGGAGGGGGGGGGCAGGGGCGTGTACGGGATACTACAACCAAAAGAGTGTTATTACAACCAAAAACCGGGATATCACAACTGCTGTTGGTTTTAGGGCAAACCAGAAACCGTGATATCACAACTTTCAACATTCCAAACCAGAGTGGGGTCCTAACAGAGCACCAAGCAAAATTGAGAATATGTTCAGTCGTGATATTTCTCATCTGCTTGGACCCTGTCCTCCCTTTGTCTAAACCCTCTAAAGACTCTAAACCCTATGAGCGCTGTGAAGCCACATCTTGGAGATTGAGTAGCAAATGCCCATGAAGTATGTTCAATTTATATAGTATATATACATTCATTCATGTGTATACTCGATATATATATATATATGTATATATATATATCTAGTATAAAATGTGTAGCCTCTAAATAAATAAATATATAATATACACATACAAACCACGCCCGCACCACGGGGGGGGGGGGCGGGGGGGTATTAAACCTCAAACCCAAACCCCCCCACCACACCCACCCTGGGGACGCGCGGGAACTAACCTTAAACCCCAACCCTACACCAGACGTGTATGAACACCCTAAACCCAAGCCTCTAACTCCAGCTCTAATATCCACCAACTGGGCTGCGCCACTCTTGGAGTGCATCTGGAGCAGCTTGTCAAACGGAGCGTCATCGTTGTTTGCGTCACAAGTGGAATTCCAACCTTTCTTTCAGTGAAGAATAAAGATGGTTACTGTGCAACGCTGGCTGTAGTGCGAAAGCTTCACAATTTCAGACTCTGTTCAGGTGCTGGTTTGTTAGGTGTATTTCCTGCCAGCGTCTTCCTTTGCTTTTAAAGCGGACGCCCCTTGACACATCAGCAGCACAGTGGGCCGAATTGCGACGAGGAAAGACGGCCAGATTGCCGGAAGCAGCCAAACAGAACAGAACACGCAACACCCCTCTCTTAGAACACGAATAGGTCGAAGTAGACCCGTTGTGGCTTGACTTGCGCTGTGTTGGAGGAAGCACAGCGGTTTGCAAAATGCGATCGCTGCCAGAAGCAAAATCACGTTCTGTGCTGGTCAGGTTGTTCCCCCTTGACCTGTCACTGCCAAGCATTTTGGTTGTCGTGTCGGTGTAAGGTACACGACGCCGATGCCGCTACTGAATGAAGCTGGTCGGCGGGCTTTTCTGACAAGGTGTCACTCCGAGACAGCTAAATCAGTTCTCTTCCGACAAGCTGCTGTGCACCTCTTCCATGGGCTGAGCCACTCTGCAAGAATTAGACTTGTGTCTGTTTCAGTTCCCTTCAATCAACAGTGCGCTTTGGAAGAACTATGTCCGTTTCCCAGCAAATCCCCCCCCTTCCAAGAAAAAAGGTTTGTACAATGCCGTCACGGCGCATTGGATCTTACAAGGGCCTTGCTGTCGCTCTGCAAACAAGAATAAAAGCTCTCTCAACGGCGCAGGTTCAAGCTGTATTTCAACCGAGACACTGGTCGTTTCTCTTTCAACCTGGACAGGAAAGGTTGCAAACAAATCAGAAGGTTAGCTACAAGAGTGTGGCGCAGTTGGGCTCATGGGTAAGCTTTCCAATTTCCCCCCTCGCTGCTTTTGCTGCCTCCACTCTTCCTCGCGCAGGAGGGCGGGCGCCCTCCTGGCCGGGCAGTCAGACTGTGGGCAAGGTGTCCAAGATGCCTGTCAATGGATGCGGCGTCCATTGCTTGGCATCCAAAGATACTGTGATCACTCAACTGCCCCGCGCAGCGGCCGATTGTTGCGTGCACATAGGGCAGAGGCAGTTGATATATGTGACCCTTCTAGTTTCCCTGTTGACACGTGATGTGCACTTGAGTTGTCTGCAAAAAGTGTGAAGCATAGGCACGAGGACATGTCAGGCACCCTTCCGCCCTTTTCGCTGGACCTGCACCCTGCCCGCTTCCTCCCTGGTTGCACGCTTGCTCCACCTTAGCGCCCAATCCCCCTTTCTCCGCTGCTTCGCAACACTTCACGCCCAAGCAATCGCCAGTTTCTTGCTTTGTCGTTGTTTTTCGTTGTCGGAGAGCCCAAAACCACTGGCAGCCTGGGTCGCAGATTCTAAGTGCAGAATGTGCATTGCTGTGCATGCAATGTACCTGGAAGGTCCGGCCGGACGTCTCATTTGGAAAAGCTTCCATTCGCACTGTGCGCCAAGACAGAAACTGAAAAGGAATCCGAGTTATCCAGACGTTAACCTGCATGTTAGACCATGTGAAAGCAGAGCTCGCGCAGCTGTCTCTTTTCATTTCGCATCAAAAGTTGATGTAGAAGGGAGCACTGTTTCACTTCCACTCAATCCACGCGGAATTAAGTTATGTCGTTCCAACTTCCTTTCATTTACAATTGAGCGTATTCGACCTAACCTTGCTGACCTTTGTAAAGTTGTCTGCAAGAAGAAGGATGGGACTCCGCTTTAAGCACTCTTAAAGCAGTCCCCTTGAAGCCCACCCTTGAAGCTCCCTTTAAACTGAGCCACCCTTTAAGCCCCTTTAAGTCTCTCTTTCAACCTTCTTTAAACCCCCTAGAGCCCCCTTTGAGGAAAGCCCCCCCTTTCAACCCCTCTTTTTAAGCCTTCTTCAAGCCCCTAAAGCTTCCTTTAAAGCCGCAGCCAAGCCTCTGTGGAGGGTTTAGTAGCAGTTTGAGAGGTAATGCTTGCTGGGCTTTTGGGCAGCAATTGAAGAGTGATACTTGAAGGCCTTTTGCAGAGTTTAGTTTCGGCAGCAGTTTAAGAGGCCTAATACTTGCTGGACCTTTTTTGGAGGGTTCGCACTTGCTGAACCTGCGGAAGGTTTATGTTCAGCCAAGAACTCCATGTTTTGCTTTGTTTGTGTTTGGATATAATCCACAGCATGTGAAACCGTTTCGTGTGGTTTTTTGAGCTTAGAAACGGACCCGGAAAGCCTTTTCTTGCCTTCCACGTCCGTGATTGATTTTGCTCAAAACTAGCATTTTTGAGACAGTGTCAAGCGCAGCGACCGAAACACCGAAGTGCATCAACACAGAAACTTGCTGAAGTGCTGTTTTTTTGTTGAGTTTTGAACATTTTGGACAACCCACAAATTTTTTTGGTTTTGTTTGTTGATTTGCTTTCAGTCACAATCATTTCTCTAACTTGCTAGTTGTAACTTTTGCAAGGCGTGACCTCTGGGGTGGCAACCCTTCAGGGAATTAAGTTGACCCCAAAGACACCCAATTCCCGAAAAAGACCAGTCCAAAGGCTCAAAATAGAACACTCCAAAAACTAAGAAGGAATGCACTGGACGTCTTGCTAAAACAGTTGGATGCATGCAATAAAGATTAAGATAAATCCATGCTAAAGCTGAACACTGTGGAAACAGAAGCCGACGCAATTGATGCACATTCTGCGACACGTTTGCAAGTCGATGACCTTGAAGGCTTTTAGCTGGACCCGGAAGAAACATGCAAGGAATCAAGAAAGAGGTGAATGCGCTTGATAATCTGAAAGTGGGTCATGCAAGATCCAAAATCGAGATCGATGAGTACCATCAATCTTGCCCTGGTGCTACACTCTCCAGCGGTTGCAGGCTTCAAGTTGTGTGGTGTATTCCTTCTTACCGACAAGAAAAGAGGTTCTCGAGGAAGACGTTCTTCAGCTGACCGTAATCTATTCCCTGATTCTACAGACGTGTGTCAAAGCACTTATCAACTCAACCAAACCGTGAAAGCGCCAAGCATTTCGGAAATTGTGCGAAGATTCAATTTGAGATAAACAAGTATACGAAGTGCTCAATTGTCTCGATTCTGGATGTAAATGCAACAAGATCGTCCCAAGAACAGCACCGTTCTTCCGCTCACAAGACCCCGCTGGCTGGAAGGGGAAAACGCGAACAAGAGCACATCAGTGCACCTGCCAAACAGACTCGTGCAACTCATGATGCTCACTACTTCAGCTACAAGGATACCACAGTCATGTTTGACCCACTTGGAAAAAAGAGAGTGCCTGAATCTTGAGTGCTTTCGAAACTGCACTATTTCTCTTTTGGAGTTTGCTTCAGACTGTATTCTTTCGAAAGATGGATACGTTATTATTCCGATGCCGGTCCATTGATGAGATAAAATAGTAATACTAGAAGTAGTAGTAGTAAAAGCAGTAGTAGTAGTAGTAGTAGTAGTAGTAGTAGTAGTAGTAGTAGTAGTAGTAGTAGTAGTAGTAGTAGTAGTAGTAGTAGTAGTAGTAGTAGTAGTAGTAGTAGTAGTAGTAGTAGTAGTAGTAGTAGTAGTAGTAGTAGTAGTAGTAGTAGTAGTAGTAGTAGTAGTAGTAGTAGTAGTAGTAGTAGTAGTAGTAGTAGTAGTAGTAGTAGTAGTAGTAGTAGTAGTAGTAGTAGTAGTAGTAGTAGTAGTAGTAGTAGTAGTAGTAGTAGTAGTAGTAGTAGTAGTAGTAGTAGTAGTAGTAGTAGTAGTAACCGGGCTTGTTTGGGCGCAACTGCTGTCCTAGAGGTTCAACCTGTCCTCAGAGGAGTACCCACAAGAAGCAAACGCAGACTGTTTCAGGTGGGGAAAAGATAGCGGATGGCGGTACCTTCGAAGCACCAAGACAATTTTCGGAGCATTCGTAAAGTTGCATTCAGGAGAGCATGTACCTTAGTTTCACGCACTCAGCAAAGTGTTTCTTACAGGAAAGGGATCTTGACGCCGGCATACGTGGAGAGAAGCGGTCTGCACCCTCCTCACTTGCCGATAGCGACAGAGGGATCGACACAGTCGACGCCCCCCGCTAAGCGCACAGCGCCCCGACCCAGAGGAGGCAACATGGTCAAACCACTGAAGGTATTGACTTGGAACGCCGGGCACTTAGGTCAGCAGCAATGGGCTGAGCTTCGCACCTGGTTGCGTACTGCATCAGATCAGTATGATGTGATTGCTCTGCAAGAGACGCACTGGCAGGAAAGCACAGAGTTTGACGTTGAGGGGTGGCATTGCATAAGCTCAGCCAGCAAAGGCAAGGCCAAAGCTCCCAAAGCAAAAAGTAAACCTAGGTCAGATCACAACTCTTCTGAACAGCCAGGCGCACAACCGCAGGAAGAGCGTGTTCACGATGACAAGAGGGCAGACGGAGTCATGATACTCACGGCCCCGCACATTCCCAAAGCTACCATCAGATGGAGCGAGCATCACAAAGGGAGGGTCTTAGAAGTGGTCCTTCAATGGAAAGGCGCACACGTGCACATAGTGTCGGTGTATCAGCACGTTTGGACCACCTCCAAAACAGCCCAGCACAACCGAGAGGATAGATCGAAGTGTCTTGCTTCTCTATCCAAAGCGGTCCGGGGAGTTCCGCAGCGTGACACGTTAGTGGTTCTAGGAGATTTCAACTCTACGCTGAACACAAGTGTGGGAGTTGTGGGTACCTGCACTCCGGGCTCTCCGCAACATCGCTCAGCTGAAGATGCGTACTTTCAGCGCCTAGTGCAAGGACATGGATTAGTTGCGCTCAATACATGGTCCTCGGGATCAGGTTTGACGTTCCACACTGCCACTTCAGAGTCCCAAATCGATTACATCCTGGTCCCGAAATCATTGGCGCGTGGAGAATCTAAGCAGAGCAAACCCCTGACAGACTTCCCGCTGGGACGGTGGAAGAAAGGAGGACATTACCCTGTCGAGGCTAAGATTCGCCCCCTAAGGCACTGGCAACTTTCCTCCCACCCTCCCCCCCCCCTCCCTATGATAAGCAGGCTCTCGAAGAGGCGGTGCGATATAATCATCCCAAAGCACAAGCAATGAAAGAGTGGGTTGCTGACCAGCTCTCTCAGATCACCACGGTTGACATGGAGGAGGTTAATGATGTGCTAATCAAGGCGTCTGAACGCTACTTCCCAAGAGCCCCTAAGCCCTCCTCCCCTCCCCTAAATGCGATGCACAGGGCAACCAAGCGCATGTGGGCCAGGTTGACGGCCTTGGATGAGGACTTAGCCAGCTCAACGCTCTCCCTGGCAGATCACGAGATACTGGTGCAGGACCTCCCCATGTGGCACAAGCAGGCTGTCACAAGAGCACGTAGACAACGCCTAGCAGATTTCACTCACGAGGTAGACCAATCTACACAAAGTGGTAACTCCTATCAGGCTCACAAGACATTGCAGAAGCTCCGCCCCTGGCAGCCGCAGCCCAAAACGCAGTTAGTCAACAATGATGGCTATTTGATGGCTGCAGAAGAGGAACTCAAGCTCATGCAAAACCATGCCAAAGCAGTGTTTCAACGGCATGACAGACTACGATTTGAAGTCTGCAGCCTGCCAACGCTCTCAGCCCCCCTGCTTTCGAAGCACATCAGCTCCATCAGACCACACAAGGCTGTCCCTCAGAACTCAGCGTCGGCAGCCGCGTGGAAGCTATGTTCCGACTCGGCCAGCGAGCGCCTGGCAACGTACTGCAACGACCAAGCCCGCAAAGCTGAGCACAGCTCGCTGGACTCGGCAGTGATCCTCTCTGCACAGCTGAAGGACAGACCTCTGCTTTATCCCGAAGCCCAACAAGCCCCCAACCAAGCCCTCTAATCTTCGCCCACTTGGAATCATAAGACCGGATGGCAAGGGTCTGGCGGGGGCGTATCTCCTGGCTCCCTATACCTCCAGCTACCTGAGGTCGGTGCCACAGTTCGCTTACCAACCTCAAAGAGGACTTTCTGATGCTCTCTCCAGAGTCTTGAAGCATACCAGAGAGGTACGCCAAATGTGCGCACAATCGCGGCTTAGCAGGCACTCCCAGCATGCTGGACACCGCAAACCAGAGCTGGTGGGAGGGATCTGCTTTGCGCTTGACTTATCACAGGCATTCGACATGGTTCGCCGCCAGGACCTCATGGACACTCTTCAAGAAGCTGGGGTACCGTCAGACATCCAGGGATTAGTGGCATCACTGCACTCAAACAGTCGCTACACAGTACGATCCCAGCAGACCTCGTGCTCTGTTGAGT